>JABEEO010000247.1:0-163537 GCA_013364945.1 Fusarium tupiense
TGACCATGCTTCCAGGTAACATGCCATTGATCCATCAAATGGATATCAAATGCCATCTCGACACGGCCGTCGGCGTGGTTGAAGGCGAATCTAAGCCCAAACCTTTCGACCCTAACATCACGTTCGCTGGAGTCAATCTCGTGATACAAACCTTGGGTCTCTCAGTATACAATGCAACAAGTCCCGATGAAACTATCGTCGTAACAGGCACGGCCAAATTCGCAGCCGCCAAGAAACAAGGCCTTACAGTAAACCTGAGATGTGTGATAGAAGGGCAAGACGGCGAGCATCCTGAGGTCGAGTTCACCATTGACGGCACTCAATCGCTACACGACCTGGTTACCGAGCTTTCAGGAACCATGTGTTTTACAGAAGCCGTCCCGCTGAATGGCAAGGGCTTTACCCTGCAGTCCCTAGGCACATCTCAGGTTGGCTTTGCTGTAACACAGCCAGTTACTGCTCATTCCCATTGTGTCCTGTCGCGTATATGGGCCGTTACAGACTTCAGCGAATGGCAAAGCTTTCTACCCTCCTCCTTTCCCAAAGTTCAAGGAGACGTCAAGGTTCAGGTGTATAACCCCCTCGATGCGAACCATATATCGGTGGGTGTTGTGGTTAACTACACAACACGCATCAATACCACGCCACCCTGCGATATAGATGTAACCTTCTTCGCCAACCCGTTACCCAAATCTGACTCATATGAGTTCCGGCTTTGGCTTTCACCTTCCAATCGAACCCTCACCGTATACGGCATTCTAGAAGCTGTGGGTGTAACTGATAGAGCCACATTCGGAAGTGCCCTAGAGACATTTCCCATGATTGAAAAAAGCCACAGCGTTCTTATCCACCGAATCTCATTTGGCTTGGAGCAGAGCACTATATCGGGCTGGAAGTTTGGAGACTGGTCTCTCTGTCTCGGAGTTAGCAACGTCACGGTATTGCCGGATGTGCTGACCCTGCAAAGTGGCACCCTAGATATGGCGTTTTTGGATGATGCCTATCACTGCTCTATTCAGGCCGACTTTGTTATAGAGAAGATCAAGACTGTTGCCAGTGCCTCCTTCAAGGTGCCCCAGAAAGATACAGTTGGTATGTTTTCCCATCGCCCTTAATACCCACTACAGTTCTCCACTAACCATTGATGAAAACATTGTAGGGAGTCTCAACATTGATATCCCCGATGGACTCTCAGTATCGGACATTATCGATGCTCTTGAACTTCCCAACAACCTACATCATCTACCACTTCTCGTCAAATCTATCTTGGAGGTCCAGTTACTTTATGCCCACTTTACGATTGGCTATCCAGTCACTACTAGCAAACGTGCCGAGGTCTTGGGTTGCGAACTTGGCTTTAACTGGGATGACGGAATGGACGTGGGTGTTATTGGCCTCAACTCAGTCAGGGTTGACATTCTCTACACCAGCAGCGAGAGCCCTCTCGGTACTGGTAAAACTGAATACGGGTTCACCATTGCTGCTATGTTCAACAAGAACGCTGTCATGGCTCAACTTTCATACAAGTCTGCCATCAACGAACTCGATTTTAGCCTACATGCTGTCAATACCGTTCTCGTCACGGATATACTCAAAACCTTACTTGGAGACAAAATCACCAACGCTCTTGCACCAGCCATTGGGACACTAGGCTTTCGACAGGGTCGACTGACCATGGAAACTGGCCCGTTGAACCTTGTGCAGTACTTCAAGCTGGAATTGGGGGAGACAGCGACGGTCAAGGTTGACGGTTTGACCATGACTGGCCTACTCATCGAGTACACTGCTGGTGTCATGAGACTACCAGAAAGTCGACCAACTTCACTCCTCTTGGTGGGCCAAGTACGTAATGAGACAGCCGCAGCCAGGATCACCATCAGTTGTATTGCCAGGCATGATGAGCCAGCGATGGTCAAGGCATCCCTCGAATCTATCTCCAAGCAGGAACCCTTGACGCTGACTGGCCTCCTGGGGCTTTTTAGCTTCTCCAAACCAATCTTTATCCAACCTGAAGAGTGTCCTGAAAAGTGTCCTGATTTCTTCAGCCTCAACGTGGTAGAAATCTCGGCAACTATGGAGGTTCGCGAAGCCACAAAGACAGAACGGGGCACTCTTGTTGTTAGAGCACTGGACGCCGTGGCGGTATCTACCGGGACGCTGACAGTCTTTGATACAGTAAAACTACAAAACATTGGTCTTGGAGTACACTATACAAAGAAAACGGACGAGGAAAGTGCATCTATAACGGCCGAGGTCGTCGGCGACCTGATCATCCGAAGTCTCCAGGGTCCCATACGCGTCGCTTACATCCAAACTGCCAAGGGAAAGGAATTTCATGGCGTTTACGTCAAGCAAGACGCTGCTCCCCCTATGTCATTCGAAAAGATGGCAGGCCAGTTCCTCTCGCCTGAAAAGTACACGATCCCCGAGCATCTTGTGATGCCAAAGATAGGTCTCCAGAAAATTGAAGTTCACTTGGTGATCAACAAGTCATTGAAAGTCTCGGGAGTCGGGGGCATGCACTGGAACCATGAGTGCAACGGTGTTGCCATGTATCTTGCAGAGCTAGGTGGGGAGATCACCGTCAAGAAGACGAACCAGGGCTCTCTCCTCTTACCCGAAGGCATGGAATATGACGCTTTCATCACCGGAAAGCTGGCCATTACCGACTTTGTCAGCCAGACAGATATTCGAGCCAGACTTCGAATTGGATCTACACATGCCCCAGTGTTAACAGCTAAGCTGGACAGGACGACAAATGACAACAAGGAACTCGTGCGACTTTCTCAAAACATGAGTTCCAGTAAACAACTGGCCTGGGACCGTGTTGAGCCAAATGGAACTGCTGCTATCAGCTTCCCGTCCACCAATGTCTACATGTATGCCGATCTCTCCAAGACGAAGGGCAAATTGTTCCTATGTGCACATATTGACGACCTGGGAGATGCAACAATATTCGCCCGCCCTGACAGCAACGACGCCACCAGACACAGCTACTTTTTCTCCGTATCGTGCACCAACCTGACCAAGATATGGGATAAAACAAAGGAGCAGGTCATGTCCACATTCAGACTGAGTCACATTGGAGCTCAGATTATAGGTTACCATGGGACTGTCGGCGGGTTGATGGACGAGCTCGTTTTGATCAAGACGGCCGCGAGTGCTGAAGGCATCAAAATAGAGGATTCATCATCCATTCTTACCACCATGAAGAAGGAACATACGCTGGACCCTGGAGGCTGGTTCTTCGCCACTGTTCAACTCCAGCAGCCCAATCCTTCAGCTTTGGTCAAAGTTCTGGAGGGAAGCATGAGTTTGAATCAAGGTGAAGTTATCACGCTGTTCGCCAACATCGACAAGTACGACGCGGCCCGCACCATTTACGGCATGAGTGTGAACAATTTGTACCTTCTAGGAGGTACCTTGGTGGTTTCAGGCCAAGGCATATATGTTCCAGCCCGGGATACTAGAAAGCCACATCTCCTTGTTGAGGGCCAGATGAAGGTGCTCGAATTATCCACAGAGCCATTTACGATAGATGTGGAACTTGGTGTGGCTCTCGAGGCAACCAACTTTTCGCTGAGACGTACAGTACCCCCCGGCCCTCTACGGAAGCCATTTGGGGCCATGTTCAATGTGGAGATCAAATTCGCTAGTATATATGGAGTAATTCAGCATACAGAACCAAAGAGGACTACATATGTGTTCAAAGGCAGCGGGAGTATCGGGTCCTCTCTGTTGCAGTTCTCATCACTCATCATATTCGATCAAGACCTGAAGCCTACTGTTGTGGCATTGGTTCTAGTCACAGAGCTACCGGATCCTAAGCTACCCGCTCTTAAGCAACGGGATCTGACAACTGATGATGTGTTCACACACATCATCCAGCCGGGTAGCGAGACTTCTCCCTCGTGGCCTAAAGGTTACAGCGGGCTGGTCTTCAAAGCTGCAACTGTATACTACGCCTCCAAGAGTTTTCTTGACAATGATCAGAGGTTTTACGAGCAGGGTTACCATGTGAAAGCACTTGTCGGCTTTTTTGGTTATGATTTTACAGTATCGGCGAGCATACCCCTCGATCAGTCCGGCCTCAAGGTCGCCGCGACTTACGAAGGGACTGTTGACCTGTCGTTTGCCAAGTTCAATAAGACAACGGTGTCAATCACCACCACCAAAGACGAAGATACTGTGAGTTTCGCCCTGAAAAGACCGTCGTAGGAGTATGACTAACCTGGAGGCAACGCAGACTGTATACGGAGCTCAGGCTGATCTCACGCTGTTCATGAAGAGCGGGTTCCATATAGACCTCAAGTACGAGCGTGGGCACGACCGATACTCGGCTACGGGCAGCTATCTGGGTACAGATAAGATCCTAGGGTTGTCAAATCCCACAGTGACACTGACATACGACAACAAGACGGGGTTGATGAGCATCAATAACTGGCGTACCTACCAGGACCTTAAGGACAGACTTTCGACCGTGGCGTTTGCAGAAGGTCTGAAGGAAGCATCAGCACAAGAGATGACATGTGAGAAGATCGTGGAACTTATCTTCAAGGAGACTATCACCACGCAGTACAACATGGAGTTCAAGGGCGCGTCAGCCAGCGACACACATCTTCTGCTGAACTTTTCAGGCACATGGGATGTCAAGATCGCCCTCGAACCTCCAGTTACAATTGCGGCGATACCCTTGCCAGAAATTTCTGTACATGTCTCCAAGAAGCTGTCATTGGAGCAGCTTGGGGTGGCGGTGGTAAAAATGCTAGTCGATAATATCTCATCTATAGCCTTGCAGCTCCTACAGCAGCCCGCAAAACTAGCTGCGTTTTTCGGGGCCCTGGTGGTAAAGGAATACGTGCAGCAGACTATCACAGCACTCATTTGCCGAAAGGTGAACGAAAGAAACGTCAGAGACCGAGCAGACGACCTGCTGGAAGAGAACGAGAGAAATGTTAGAAACAACAGACAAAGTATCGATGAACAGTTTGAACGAGGTAGCGGAAGCAGCAGCCTCGAAGTCGCGGGAGGCTCACTTGCTACAGCAGAGGGTTTTATCGACAGCTTATTAACAGTGTTTGGCTTGATGGCCTCACTGATTGGGGTCTACAGCGTCATGGATTCAGGCAAAGCGGATGAGTTAAAGAAGAAGGCTGCTCAGGCTAAGCAACAGAAAGAAGACGCCGAGACCAAGATCGCTGAGTTGAAGAAGCACCTTGTCGCGGGACTCAGCTTCGATTCTCAAGTTCCAATCTCAGCCAGGTTCAAAGACGACGAGACAATTGTGTTGGACTGGTCCAAGGTGCCTCTCAAGTTCCAAGCCGATAAGACACCTCTCTCTTGGGATATCACCTTTAGTCCAACAAATGATCTAAACAACCCTACCGCGATCAAGATGTCGACCGAGAGTGCTTCGCGAACCTTCACAACGCCGCCAACTAGAGAATTTCTTGGTGCCCCTTCGATATGGACGTGGGTTCGGGCCAAGGCGACTTTTGGCGAGACTGAGGTGCAGGGGTTATGGCACCCAGCCCAGACGCTTACTCACGTGCCATCCATGACCCCTCCGAAGGAAGTGAGATTAGACGGTCCGCCTGTCATTAACGGATCCCATCTCACGGTCAGTATGCCGCGGGTAGCGCCGGGAGACTATCGATTCTGTATCGTCACTCAGGATGATCTTACTGCATCTCGACCGCTCTATTCGTCCACGGTGCATATTCCTGCAACTATCGACTTTACGAAACAAGTACGAGTGGTAGAGCTTGAAGCGTGCCCCCCTACCACTACTGGAATACGCGCTGTCGCAAAGACCTTGAGTTCTGATACATCCAAGTTCCATGACTCGCCGTACACTTCCTCCCAGTCACTAGAAACATTGCCACCGCCACTCAATATGACCGCAAGCATGTCTGGTCTCACTGTCATGGCCACCTGGGATCTTCCTGGACAGTCACAAGACGATTGCGAACTGGTCGTTCTGAATGCAGTAACTGTTGAGCCTGAAACCACGGCCACAATCCAATTCCAGCCAACAAAGGAGGGGCGCCGTCTTGCTTCTGTACAAGGACCGACATTTCAAGAAGGGTACCACATCGTCCTTGCCGCTCGTCAAAAGTCTACCAAGGTTTCGGCCATCGGGCTCTACACTACCCTATCTTTCGTTGTGTCTAACATCCCACTGTGGACTATTGATGCCCGGGAGTCCTACTATGATATTTCCTCAAAGACATTAGCTCTCAACATCAACAGCGCCTCGCGAGCGGCTGAACCCTTGACGTTTGAAGTTTTGCTGTCGGGAGTTACTACCGTAACCCCTTCGTCCACTCAGCTTTCGGACCAGTCGACGGTTTTGCATATTCCCAACATAAGAACCCCTTACCCAAGCACGGTGCAGGTTCGCGCGATAAACGCCGCGCATGTCCGAGGCATATTCGGTGCCGCTTGGAACTTTCCGTCTGTGCCGCAAGATCTCCCTGCTCCCCAGCCCAAGATTTCGTACACCGCAGGGATTCTTACACTGACTTGGCCATGTATACCTGTTGCAAACGTCCGCGTGCTGGTGTGGGTGCAGGATTCAAAGACCATGAAAGTCTTGTCCACCAAAGTTACACCGCCATCTGCAACATCCTTGACATTCTCAAGTCAAGACTTTCTGATCATCCCTGGGACGAACCTCATCCTCACATGCTATTCGACATTGGAAAACATCCGTGGCTCCATGGCCAGGCTTTCGTACGAGATTGCTGACATGAACAAGGGCTGGGGCACTCCTCATGAGCTGATCATCCCCGCACCAGAGACCAGGATCACATACTCAGCCGTGACGATATGGTCTGTTCCACAACCCATGGACTCAACACTTTTCTGGGCCAGCAACTCGGCCAAAAAAATAACTAAGCTGGACTGGAACACTGGAAATTGGTTAGCAAGTACCATTCCGGCACAGTCAATGGACCTACTGGGATTTTGCAGCATTACCAATACGTCGCGTCACTCGGGGCATAGAGAATTCTTCTACATCAGACAAGACGGAACAATCGGAGGTTTTCTCTATTTTGGCTCCGGAGGCGGCTGGAGCCCACAGACTTATGCCTTTGCAACTGAGACAGCCAACCTCAACAATGGAGGGGTTATCGACGCTGTATCTCTCAACACTACCACGTCTCTTCTCTGCTGGGTCGCTCGAGATGGAGCTCTAAGATATTCTGTATGGGGGAGCAGCACAAACGCCTGGTCCGTTGCAAGTTATGCCGCCGAGCCACAGTCGGCTACTATCACTGAAGCAGGGTTCATCAGAGCGACCAGCCAAGACGGAAAAGGCGTGCATGTTTTTTATCGTGGGAAAGGTGGTGATCTCCGAGGTGTGTTCTGTAACCTCGTTTCTGACACCGGTTCTATGACGTGGAAAGGGTTTACAATCCATACTGAACCTGACGCGAGGCCTCGTGGAAGTGCGCTCTGTGTTTCTGGCGTCGGGAAACCAATACGGATTTTCTGGTCTAGTGTAACCGAAAGAGTGATTGAGGCGCATCGAGAAGGAGAAGATCTTGACAGTTGGAAGGTCCAATACGTCAGCAGCCCTGGCAGTGTCGGCACAAGTAATATGACTACCGTTTACAGAGACAACACGACTGTGTGTCTGTGGTGGATTACCCCGACAGGTGCTATATGTCGAGGTGATGGGAATATATCAACGGACGGGAAGATCTCGGACTGGACTATCACAAAACAACTTCCCGATGGCACAGCGCTGTCAACTACAGCCAGCCCGTGGCCTCCTGGGGTTGTTTCTAACTTCTACACAACATCTCATTCCAGTGTTATGAGTATATTCTGGGTTTCGCCAGATCAAGTTTTGATGGGACAAACTTGGAGTCGGGAGCACTAAGTAGCCTATACAGGGGGTGTTGGATCGTGAAGCTACCCTGGGCGCCTTTTGGCATACTACTAGAACTCAGTCAATCTTTACTGCTAAAACGGCACTCCTCACTTTCTAGTCAAGGCTAATACTAAACTCTAGCACTCCCAGAGGGAAATATGCGCTCCCTGACCCTTCCATAACCAATTTTAAGGTCTTTAAGCTTATCAATCCAAAGTTCACACTTCTCGGCATGTGCCTTCTCAAGAGCCTCGTCTATATCCGCCCCCGCCTTAGCCAGGACTTCAGCACCGGCCCAATGACACATCCGAATGGCAAGCATTAAAGCAGAGTCACCACCAAGGTCGTAAGCGTCCAACAACTCTCTATCACCACTGCACAGAGACTTAAGCTTTTCGGGGTTCATCGCACGAACTGCTTGGTGCAGAACTGTATCGCCGTATGCATTCCTAGTTATATCGTCTATTAGAGAAGATGCAGCCTGTGTTGGCAAAACTTCGCAGAGGGTCTTCTCAATCTTCTTTTGTCGTAGCTTTCGGGCTGTGAACAGTGCCTTTCTCTGATTGTACGAATCATCAGGATATGCAGCCAGGACTTTTGCGACCAAGGCTTCATCTCCAGCTTTGGCTGCTGCGATTATATCTTGGGGTTGGTAATCCACTTGCCGCTCGCTTAGAATAGCCTTTATGCTTGTCAGATTGGCGACTGTTGCAGCTGCAAATGGTGTTTCTCCGGTGTCGCGATGCGGCACGTTCAGCTGTGCCCCGTGCTGCAGCAACACTTTGACTAACTTCTCGTCTTCCGATTTCACTGCAGTATGCAGAGGCGTCTCCCCTGATGACCCTGTCGATGAGATGTCACTCATCGAATCCATCATTAACATAGCAGCCTCGTCCGATTGCTTCCGAATAGCAGTACACAGTGCATCAGTGAAAGCTGTCAGCCGCCTACTCTGATATTTATCAATATCGCTCTTAACCAGCAACTCGGCAGCCTTGTCAGCTTCCACAAGCTTGGTCAAAATTTGGATGTCAGAGAGCTCAATGGCTTGTATGAGGGGAGTCCCAGAACTTGTACTTGGCGTGGCCAGAAACTCTACCAGATTCTCTGGCGAGGTATGAAGAATGTTGTCGAGAAGACACTGCAAGTTCTCATATTTCCGATACCTCACAGCGACGGTGATTGGAGTATCATCTCTCGAGGTTGGAGCAGCTAGTATGGCGTTGTTCTCTAATGCCCATTTCAAGAACACAGTGTCATCTCTACCGGCTGCTGCGTGGCACACACCGCTTTCAGATACATCCAGGCTATTGATATCAGTGCCCTTTTCGAGAAGCAGATTCAGAATTGCGAGAATCTCAGGGCTGATTTCTTTTCCTTGAGTTGGAGCAACATCGATGAGGCTGTGAAGAGCACTAGACAGTACCTCCTCGCTAAATGACAGAGTTTCAATCATGAAGGTAGTAGCGGGCCAGTTGAGATGATCGATTGCCGTATGCAAAAGAGTCTCCCCTCCTTTGTCAGCATAAAAGGTATTGGCCCCTCCATCTATGAGACGCTTCATCAAGCGTAAGTCCTGGTCATTTCCAACCTGTACGGCAAGGTGAAGAATATTGTCTGGAAGAGAAGTGCGCTGGATGGGCCAAGTATCCAGGATAATATGCGGAATCTCAAGTGTCAGTCTGTCGTCCGACAACGCCTCTGGTAGAAGTTGCTTATGTGCAAAGGCACTATCCAGTCTTTGCTTCAAGATGTCCATGAATACGCTGCCCTTCTCAAGACAATCGGGTAGAACAGCCAGGATGCTCTTTGCTGTTGAGACCGGAATGAGCTTCTTGAAGATGGTTGTTTCACTCAACAACATCGATGCTTTGAGGTACTCGCCATCTTCCTCTAACAAGCCTATTTCCTTTCGGCCGTATGTTTCGGCGTGACGGAGGAGTAGTTCAACCCCAACCTTGTAGTTGCTGGAGACTGCCAGAAGTAATGGCGATAAAACCGCTGTCTGCGGCTGAGGTTGAGATGATGATTCCAACTCTTCCCAGCGTCGACTTGGGCCTTCTCTGGTTGTCGGAGCGGTCGGCCTGGGCCTGTATCCCCCACCGTATTTCCCTGTCATCCCAGGGTCAGTTTCTCCCCGTCCTCTTGTTGGCTCTTCTGCTCTATATTCAGAGAAAGGCATTTTCGGAACATTGGAGACCAGCAGCTCGGTAGCGCAGTCAACATTCTGTTGCTTGATAGCAGCATGCAGAGGCGTCCATCCATTCTTATCACCAACCTCGATACAGTTAGTATTTGACAACAAAAGCTTCACGACGTCCAAATGGCCCCTATCAACAGCGTATAGTAGAGGGCTCCAACCGCCATCATCAGGTTTGTTTAGGGCTCTTGGAGGAAATCTGAGCATCAGACATTTCATCCACGTTGTGCTTCCAGTTTGTGCCGCAAGGTGAAGTGGTCCGCGCCCATCTGGCATAGTCGTGTACTGGCTCGCCATCTCTGCGAGTTGTGCTGCGAGACCATCCCAGTTGTTCTCAATGGCGATGAAGAGGGGTGTTCGTCCATCAGCTTCGCAGTGGTTCACATTTGCACCAGCTGAGATGAGTTTGGACACGGCTTGTTCGTTTGCACACTCAATAGCAAGATGCAGAGGGGTTCTGCCTCTCTCATCTGTTGAGTTGATAAGATCAAGTTCTAAAAGCAGCTCGATCACTGAGTTCTGGTCATTCTCGATTGCCATATGTAGCGGTGTCCTGCTCCCCACCTTCGCTTTCGACACCTGCCAGGTGGCTTTGCTGAGACTTTTGTCTTCTAAAAGGATTCTGGCGAGATTTGGCAAACCATGTGCAGCAGCGACGTGAAGTGGTGTGATTCCCGGAGGATACTTGTAATATCCGTGAAGATAGCGTGCTTTGCGTACCCAGAACTTGAAGTAGTTCGAACTAGGCTCGAAGAACGGAAGCAGAACGGACGTCCAAATACCTTTGAGTTCAGCGTCTGTAAGCTTCGAAGCATAGGCTGGCCAGCTACTGACAGCGTGCTGAAGGAATGGAGTATTGGTAAAGACTTCGGGGCTGATGTATAGATCATCATCCTCCAGGGCAGCCTCAACTTCTTCGGCTATTCCATCGGTAGAAACGTTCTCAATCGTCAGATATTGGATGCAAGCCGTCAGAAGCTCGATATTGCCAAGGGAATTGTCAAGATAGAGTTCATTTTCTCTGTTCCCCTCGATCTTGGGAGACTGGAGGAATTGATACACAGAGTAGTGTGCCAGATCAATCTTCGATGTTGCCTGGGATTCACGAACCAGGCTTCCACAGAGCTCGAAAACGTAACTCTTTTCACGCAATGAGTTGGCTTGCACATCGTCGAGTGTCTTTGTATCTGATGTAATGGCGATAGCTTCAACCAGTTCTGATAAATCGAGGGGTCTGTTGGAGAACATGACGAACTGTAAGATGCGCTTCGCAAGCTTCTTCTCCTCTTCATCCTCGAGCGTCTGAAAGGCCTGCTCAAAGGTCTTCTCGAGATTGCGAGGTAGGGCCTGCACGAGCTTTGGACTGAGAGCTGTTCGGACACGGGACAGGTGATCTATCTGACATATGACCCAGATAAACCTGTAGAGGTAGACTGTTAGCTACGGGTAGTGAGGTGTGTTGGTAACTTACATCCCATCGGCTCGAACAATCAGCTCTTTGATGACTGCCTCAACTTCAGACCCGCGGAATCGGCGCTTATTGAGTTTCTTGCGGACCAAGCTCTCAATATCGGATGCAACATCCGTCGAGGTGATTGTGATCTTAAAGCAAGATGTGAAAGCATCATCTAGGCCCATTCCAGCTCTACTCGCTATCAGAACCTTGAATTCGGTATCTTCGTCGAGCAGGGTCTCCAGAAAGTCCAAGATCTCCCAGTAGCCACTCATTTCGTCCAAGCCATCGATGACGACTAGAACCCTCTCGAAGTAGTTGGATATATCGGTGAACAGAGTTTGTAGATCTTGGAGACTTGGGTGAGCTGATCGTTTGCGATGTTTTTCGTAGACGTTATTTACAACATCTAAGAGGACGCTTGGGTTGGAAGATTGTTTAAGGAGCTGGCCTATAAGCGACCCGACTAGGTTCGTCGGTGAAAGACTGGCTGGGTTGGTGAAGCGACAGTAGTGGTAAGCTATAGCATTATTTCCAGGCTCAGTAGACTCTTGGAGCGATTCGATGACCTTGGATCTACCGGCACATTAGCAGACATGTCTCCTAGAGGTAACGTTTGCAGAAACTCACACGATAACCGATTTTCCCGAGCCCTCTGAGAGAATTCTTAGCATTGGCATCAGTAAGTTCAAGGCACTTACGTGTTCCGTTGAGGCATAATAGTGCTGAACCGGGACAAGAAAGCCAGCTGTTGAATTCTTGTCTCTCCAATATCCACTCAGCTGAGGATGCATCGCGTTGTTTGCATAGATCATCATGTTCATCGTCCGTTGGTGTTCCCAGCCACTTGATGACCTTTTCCTGTTGCTGGACTGCATAGTATTATTTGAGCGCCACTTTCGCAAGGAGGAGACAAGTACTTACTTTGACCAGCATCTACCAGCTTGCCAACTGCCTTTTCAACACCTTTCTGGGTTTCCTCCAAAGAGTTCAACTGAGTCACAATCTCCTGCATCTGGACTTGGAGGGTTTCGGATTGAGAACTTTCGTCATCTCAGTATTCTTCTATTCTCAGTAAAAGAAAAGCACCTCACCTCTGCCCAAGCTGGAAGCACAGAACAAAGAACGTCTTGTACTGCTCAATACGTCGAAGTAATTTCACAGCCTGCTCCTCCCGTCCTCCAGCCTTGATCAACGTCTCAATCCGATTCGACTTTGAGAGCTTGGCTAATAACTCATCGATAAGCTTTATCGTAAGCTTGCTGTCTTCGATAGTATTGTGAACAGCCTTTAGATCGACATCGAGGGACTGAAAGGACTCTAGGTGTGCCTTAACACCCAGCAGGATGCCTGAGAAGTTGGCTGTCTCAGTAACCAGCGTCTTGGTGTCGCTCGTATCCTCGTTCAACTTTGAGTTTAATTTGTAGCCCGCTGATATGACAGCGCCCGCGAGGCTCACTAGGCCAGCGATACTGGCAGCGAGCGACAGCGGATCCATGATTGCGCTGCGACAGAAAGAATGAATGATTATGTTGAAGCTTGTGCGGGGAATCTCAGCCGCACGATAATTCAGTAAGCAGAGTGGTACAAACCCACATCAACTACAGAGCTTCTTACTGGTTAGGATATAGAGCCCATCTTATCAAATAGACTAGCCCCTTCTCCTATTGGCCACATAACGATGCACTTCCGTATGAAAACGGAAGGTGACCCTTAGACTCACGCGACATTCTTGCTCTTGAGCAGGACATAATCGCTCCATTAAGTCCATTCACTTCATGAGAATATATCACACTGAAGCAATTTTATAACCATCAACGTTGCCAGAATATTTATTCTCTGAAGTTTCACTATAGATTACCTAATCATGACCTATTTCCCTCTTTCCTCGTGGGATCTGCTTAGGCAGTGAAGTTGCGGTGGGCAAGCTCATAAACAAAGCCAGCAGTAACCTTAGCATGCTCAATGACGTGACCAAAGTCAATATGAGCAATGGTATCGTTAGGAGTGTGAATGTAAGGATTGTGGTTTCCGAAAGGCGTTTCGAATAAGAATGACGAGGGGAAGCCATTGCGGTTAGCCGAAGCATGGTCAGAGCAAGCATAGCCGCAAGTAGACTCCTCATAAGGAATCTCGGCATATTCCTCAATGAGGAGCTTCAGAAAGTCATTTTGGGTAGGGCTGGTATTGTCGGTGATGAGACCGAAGCGCTCAACTCCGTCACGGCCCTTGTAGCCAACCATATCCTGGTTAAGCATAGCCTCGACTTGAATACCGAGTCGGGCGTAGTTGTTGAAGATGTCTTGAGATCCAAGGAGTCCAGTCTCTTCAGCGGAGTACCAGTGAAACTCAACAGTGTTGAGATGATCACCCTTGGCAATACGGGGATCCTCCAAGAAGGCAGAGAGAAGATTCAAGAGCATGATAGATGCAGAGCCATTGTCATCTGCACCAGGAGCACGACCAGCTCCACGGTCATTGGAAATAACCGAGTCAAGATGAGAACCCGTAACAACAGTCTTGAGACGAACCTGTCCAGGAATCGAGACAATGATCGAGGGCTGCGACCAAGCCTGGTGCTGGATTAGTCGCACTGAAGCATAAGGGTGCTTGCTCTTCTTGATAGCCTTCTGGATCTCCTTGTGCAGCCACTCAGCGGCTTCAACGCCAAAGGCGGAGTTGAAGTAGCGGTTGTGGAATGAGGAGAACTTCTTGAGCTGCTTCTCAATGTTCTTGACGTTGACTTTCTTGACGATATCCTTGACGTTGGTTTGGTGAGCAAGCGTTTCGGGGAATTTGCTTGTTGTGCTGGCGAGACGGGCACCTGAGGGAGCGGCACTGTGGTCTTTCCACTCCGTGATGTCGAAGAAGTGAATGTGGTCCTATCATTAGTCAGCGATCAGCCTGTGATTATGTTACAAGGGAACCTACGTCAATCATCTGAAATTTCTCGTCCTCGGTGACCTCGACAGTCTCACCGGGCGCGGTCTCTAAAGTGTAGAGCCTCTGCGAGCGCTTTCCGGCTCCAATTGGTGTAGTAGCTGTAGCCGAGGCAGCCAGCGCTGCCATGAGAGGGACTGTGTAACGCATGATGCCGAGTTGACGAGAATAGGTTAAAGTCAAGAAGTGAGCTCAACAGCGACGGGTGATTATCGAAAAAAGAAGTCGTGCAAGTGGACGAAACACAGTCAATGTGGACAAGCAATCATCTTTATATACCTGCAGATCCCATGCAAACTTCGGTCGCCCCGGATCTCAATACCACCAAGCCTCATGATATCGCCATCCCCTGCAAGAAACAATTGGCATTGAACGGCCAATGCGACTTTTTGGTAAATGATTCGTCTGTATCGTCATTTGCCAAGTCATTGGGTAACATTGCCTACTCCGCGTTGGGAAGCTCATGAGGGGAATTGCAAAAGAGCCAAGAAGTCGGATCGAAGGGCATTGGTTAATTAATGGAAAATAGGAACAAGGCCAGAGATAACCATGACGCGGGTTAGCATTTATTCCTAAGTTGTATGCAAGGAACGCTGGGCACTTGGCGTTTCCCCGCATGTCGATGCTGGATGTTATGGTCCCACGAAAGGCTTCGACAGTCAACACTCATTCTATGGAGCAATTGCCCAAAAATTAGAATTAACCGTACCTTTTTGCTAGCTTGAAGTGTAAAATTTTAGCTTACTTCCAACCATGTCTCCTTCGAGATTCACCGCTCCGCATCCATCTTCTTAGCCCGCGGTACAAAAGTTCTTGGAGAGGGGTAATTGGTCTCGGCATTACAGGAACATACCCTTCTAGGCAGGTCGCTTGGTGACCATCCCATCCCACTTCAATCCGTAATTGGAAGGTGACGAGGGTGCTTACTTATCATAGTTGTTGAATTTGTGGAAATAAGAAAATGGTGAATATATACAGCTATTTTTTCCTTTGTTATGAACATATACCTAAGATCTCTAGCAAGACCTCCCTTTGATCTGATACAATTTTAATTTTACGCCGCTGGTCGTAGTTCAGTCTTGTTATCCACACTTGCCTCAAACTCAGCTTTTTTAGCTCTAGAAGCGACTATACTACTCCAAGTTCTCATCGATGGACTTGAAGAAATGGACGACGAACTAGCGATCCCATCTGTGACTGAAGATCCGCTCCAGGGTCCACTGCTAACAGTTGATGATGAAGACATCTCATACCTGGGTCTTCTCGCCTTTAAGTTCTCTGATATTCTGTTCGAGGACTCGATTGGCTTCGGAAGTACGTCAGGCCTTGGCGACTGTGTAGTTGTTATCGGGGTTATCTCCCTTTCTGTACGGTACAAAGCCTGGCGTTCTTGGCGTTGAGCTCGAGATGATTTCTGTTGCGGTTGCCGATTCTTGCCAAACATCTTGGGGAGCAAACCCCCTCGAGCTTCACCGATAATGACCGCACCATTCTCCTCAAGTGGAAGTGGGCAGTGGCCTTTTGACTGCTTCACGATGCGAACCATATGATCAGAGCATGTGCCCGCACAAGACTTGAACAGATCTTGGGATCCTTGTAGCGCAAGGCCAGACGGCGAAAGTTTCTTTTGGTCTTGTGATGACCCCTGCCGATCAAAGAGCCACTGGAGTGTATTTACTCGAACGGCCAAGTAGCACTCATCTCGTGGCAGACATTTGTAATTTGAGCACAGTTCTGTTGATCCCGGTTTGAGAATATCCCCAAAGTTAGCTCCGAATAGGACAATGGCTTGAATGTCTTTTGCGTAGTCGTTCCAGCGCCCGCATGATTTTTTCAAGTCAACTGACTTGGGCAATATCACTTTGACGTTGTTGACCACATCCATATACTCCCATCCAGTGATATTTTGTCCAAACTCGACGCCAAGCTTTACTGCTGTGTCACCACTTGCATATGACTGAGCCCAGAGCCCATCGATCGTCGAGTAAAGCAGTTTTGCTTCGTATTTAAACCGATTTTCTTCCTTTTTAGCGTTAGACATGGATGTTCGGATAGAAAAAACCTTCTCAGCGTTGTTAAGCATAGCAGCACGAGTTGAGGTTCTTTGTCTGCTTGTATCTGCACCATAGACGATTTCCACTGAACTTTTCTCTGTCGGGTTTTGTGACTGTGCTGATAGGTGCAAACTCTGTCTATGGAGAAGAATGTTGAGAATCAGATCCTCCGCATTGGTTTGAAACGCGCGTTTGTGAGTCGTGTCGTGCAAAATGACATGAGTGTCCTTCGCATCATCAAGTAGGGTTTCGTAGTCATCTGGCCGCAGGCTTCGGAAACCATCTTTCTTGCCAAAAGTTATTTCAGCTGTAGCTGTTCCCCACTGGCTAAACCCAATGATTAACTTGTCTATCTGGGCCCATCTCGGAGGTTTTGCAGCCTTGGAGTACTGTACAGACGCATGATCAAAGCTTGAAGTTGCCAGAAGCTCAAGGACTTGAGGACACCACCCAAGAAATGAGCGGCGATTCCACAAATCTTTCTTAATTGCACCTCCAAGTCTCGTAGGGCATGCTCTGTCGATATGAGTCCACTCAAGTCTCTCAGGATAGGTGTCTATTAAATGCCATTGTATGGACGACCCGAAATCCTTAATGGGTATGAGAGCATGATGTCTGGCCTTGAAAACAAAACCACCTCTATAGCTAACGGCCTGGGGAGTGTCCGCAAGAGCCGCCATGACAGGGATCGACATCTCGAGCCCCTGTTCGTTGTGATGGCGCTCAGGAAGGGGAAATCCAGTAACTATAACCGCGGGACCGACTATCGTGTTCCAGCAACTCCCACTAGGCTCAAGCGATGGAACTTCGAATTTAACATCAATGTCAAATGTGGCGATACTAGTTGGTTTAGGACTATCCGCCTCAAAGAAGCCCACGTAGGCATGAGAAAGCTGGTCCTGCTTTTCCTGGCAAACTGCTATCAACCAAGAGAGCTGCTGCGCTATAGCAATGATGAAAGCCTCGGCTCCATGGACTGTTACCATGCGAAGTGTCGAGGCTACAGTCACACGTCCCCCCGGACGCCTCTTGTGTCGTCGATCTGTAATACAATTTTAGCCAGAGTAGTGGTTACTCCTTAACACATCACTTACTTTTGCTTGTGCAACCACGCAGTGCTGACTGCAGTGCCTCCAACAGCTGGAATTCGTAACCTGGCCAGGCCCATGCAAAGTATTGACCAACGGAGCATAGCTGCGCATTTCCCATTGTACCGGTGACAGCAAGTATCTTGTCGATATCTTGAAGGACGCCACCATCATAATTTGAAACTAAGAAACCAGGCAGGTTCCAGTCGAGATTGAAAATCGCGGCACTGTTATTGCTTCCCTGTTTTCCCAACTGGCGACGAAGCGAGAGGGATGTCCGTTGCCGTATCAAATCCATCTTTTGACTGTGAAATCTTTCGAGGAGCTTCTGCGTAGTTTCAAGGAGCTTTTCAAACGCTGGATGTGTTGAAAAGTGCTTCATGACTTCAACTGGATTGATAGATGTCCCATATATCTGCGCGGTATCACGTTGCGACACTTCTACGTCGCTCTGATCCACGGAGCTCTCTGATCTTGTAGGGAGGCTCAGAGATGGCTCAAAACGGTACTGGTACTTGGGTTGTATATCTGGTTCAGCCTGCCATCCGGCCTGAAAGTTCAGATCAGGTGTCGGTATATCCCAGCGGTCTATCTTCTCAACAGCGCCCATTTCTTTCCTGTCTGTCAAATCGATCGGCATGCGATTGCTTTCTGGAACCTGATCATTCCTCAGGATTTGGTCCTGGAGAGTGCGAGCAATTTCCGACCTTAGCCTTCGTACCATTTTTCTCGCTTTTGCTTGTGTTTTTTCCAATGTATCCGCCTCAACGGCTTCAGAGAATGTCCTCAAAGCCGAACGGAGATGGGGAAGGACATGTTGCCTTGACGACTGATTTGCCGCACCGTAGTTGACATGAGAGTGGAGGCCTTTGAGCATGGCTTGCGAAAACCTCACAATGACATCATCTTTCTGCTCTGGAGTGTAGGTCGTTGATGTTTGCGAGATGAGCGATTCGTCGTCCTTGCCACAGGGCTCATCCTCAGGTAATTGTCCCGACTTGTTCTGGTCCAGTACGGATGGTGGATTCTCTTCAACTTCTTGAATGTCCCCGAGGACTCCTAAAGAAGGATTTGTGGTTTGAACTTGGCTGTGACGAAGGATCTTAGACCGACTAGACACCGAAGTCAACGCTGTCGTTTGAGTTGCCTCAGTGCTCCTTGTCAAGTCACTAAGGGATGAAGAATAGACGCTTGCTGTCGGTTCATTGCCCCTTGGACTAGAAATGGGTGCAATCGGCTCATCGACTTTCAAAGACGTGCCACGCACCACCTCGGCCCATGAAAAGGGTTGTGGAAGCTGGGGCACTGTGTCGTTGTCCTTCTGAGGCTGCGGGCTCTGCTTCTCGGCCTCAATGACCTCCTTAGTCCCGGTTAATTCTGCCTTCTCATGCAGGAAAGGTTCTGCATCACGCCTAGCCTTTTCAATTATCTCCATCTGCTTGGAAGGGTCATTAGAAAGAATATCAACCAAATCGGATGGCACTGGAGTGTGCAGCTTGAAACTTTGGGCAAATTTCTTCAAC
The DNA here is from genome assembly GCA_013364945.1 of Fusarium tupiense. Taxonomy (NCBI): domain Eukaryota; kingdom Fungi; phylum Ascomycota; class Sordariomycetes; order Hypocreales; family Nectriaceae; genus Fusarium; species Fusarium tupiense. The sequence continues at coordinate 19,141 of JABEEO010000247.1, forward strand.
TCTGTCAATCGCACTTCTCTGTCTAATTCTTTCTTTGTTAATCTTGCTTTCTCTGCATTTTCTCGCTGTTGCGTAGCGAACTGTTTGAATTCTGCCAGGATGTCAACCTCCGACCTGGAGACATCTTGCGGGTCTCTGCCATCCTCAGGCTTCGTGGACAGCATGATCGTATAGACTTAGGACAAAAGAGTTAGAGGAAGATTGAAAACAAAAATTCAGTTCGCGTTGGGCGGTGAGGCAGCCTGATATAAGAATACCAGTAATTCTTTGTGGAGGCTGTGCAAGATGCATGATGACTTTGAGTCACAACCATTGGTGTAAGCGACAGACTGAAATTGTGAAATAATGAGACCCAATCAGTCCACAGCCTGATTCTTACATGATAGGAGGTCTGACCGGGTCAACCCGGCTAAATGTCTGGCAAGCCGGGTTATATATAGTCCGCAGCTACAGAGTACCTTACTCAGCTGTTGAACCAAATCACCCCATAAACGAGGACCTCCGTTATAAAGATAACGACGATTTAGGCCCTATATTTCGTAAAGTATTAGCTCTATTGAACTTAAGCCGGGTATTCCTATAACTCCCTTTTATAATTAACTAAATCTTTAGTATAATTTTTAAATATAGTTATGCAAGAGAAAATTCAATTTACAATACATCTATTTACTGTTTAGAATTGGCAAAAGTAGATACCGCCAATGGGGAACAGGTATTAGTATTACCCTATCAAATAGCGACTGACTGCTTTTACTAATACAGCCCCCAGGGGCTACAAATGTAAAATCGGTACTTCTTACTAAGATTTTCAGTAGCCAATCTATTCTAATTTACTTACTAATCACTCCAGTATTATCTCTATCTATATACTGATATTATTATCTCTTATTAGCCTGTTTAATTCCGCTGCGGCAAATATACATATAAAATCGCGGAAATGCACATTTGTAACCCCTGGGGACTGTAACTTTGTAAGAGTCCAGTCGATGTTTTCTGGACAAGAGCAAATTTCCAGATCCTCCAGTATGCACATACCCAGAATCCTTCATTACGTCCATAGCCGTATCGGTAAAGTCCTCCCGCACAAGCGCCCTACCGCTAGGAAGAGGCACGTCATGAACAATTCTCACGTTCTCCTTGTTCTTCCTGCAACTAGCAGCATACAGTTTGTGGGCCTGTATATTCCCTGAGAATGCTACTACGTCGAATGCTTTGCCAACATCGCCAATTTGCACAAGACCGAGCCCATCTTGCAGGACTATCCTGTCATCACGGTCTGCCTCTGCAGCTGTGTCACCGAGGGAACTTCCTTGGACCGCAGTTATGGCCTCAAAGATGAGCGCAAATGGGGCGACGATAGTACATCCGTAGTTGGCGCTGACGTGGCAGGTGATGCTTGCTCTGCTCCCGTTTGCGAACCGCGCCTTTTCATCAAGACCATCCTGTAGTGCATGGAGAATCTATGCACCCGAAAGCCAATAGTGTTGGGATGTTCCCAGGCTGTGCCGCTCACGGACCGGTCTACCCAACCCACAGGCTTTGCACTGGGGTCAGTGGTCTCCCACATCGGCTGCAGCTTCTCAAGTAATTTCCTCCGGTATTCAAACGCGGAATGGACGTCATCACGTATGAAGGACCTGGCTAACAACTTTGAGGTGAAAGCAAAACCTGGGTTTTATTCATGAGTGGGAAAAAGTAGCAACACCCGTGGTTGACTATCTTCTGACCCGTCCAGAAGTTGATCTGAAGAGCATCGTTCTTTTGGGGTCTTCCTTTGGTGACACGCTGGCGCCACACGCCGCAGCTTTTGAACGCCGTCTTGCCCCAGTATTTGCCCTAGATGGTGTGTATTAATTCACATCTGTGGTGTAAGATTATCAAGAAGCGTCTTTCCGGAGACTGTTCGAATCTCACGAAACCTTCCATTTAGTAGAAGAGACAGCAGGAGAGAACAAGCATGAAACGTTGAAATGTCTTGCTCGAGACTTGTCAAGACATTAATAGAGACTCGTCTAATAATACAGCATAATACAATCATCCATCTGCGACTTTACTTCGGGCAATGCCGAGAACTATTTCCCTGGAGAACTACACTCACACCTCTTCCTGATACAGAACGGCCTAAAGAGCCTTGAAATCCTCTATTTATAGGAACCCTGATTATCCAGATGAAGGCCAACAGCATCTGAATGCAACTCGTTGGTGCGAGCTCGTTACTCCGGCCTGCGCGTCTCTTGAGTGCCCCAGCTGCTCCAAATTGCCATACTTGCTTTGAGATATGACGAGACTATCTCAGCTGCGCCACCTGTTTCGCTTGGTGGCATACTCTGTGCGGCACTCTGTGAAGTCACGCTTGCCAAACCAGGACTCCCAGACTGGTTAGGTTCTAGGTCCTCGTCGTCAATCCATGTCAGACCATTGGTATTGGATCCTGCATCCTTATTTGACACCCGAGATTGTTTGCTCGCTGCACGTGTGCTTCTTCGCCAAGACTCGAGCTCTTCTTCAATCATTCGGTCCACATCTTGGGTGAATGTCTCGCAGAGCTCCCTTAGTCTCACCGAAACACCACGATGCCAATCCTTTCCAGCCTTGGGATTCAGTTTAGGCTCTAGGGCACACTGGATTGATTGAACTGTGCTCCTTGTGAGCTCCAACTTATCCTGCTGCCGTGCCTTTGTCATGCTTGCCAAACTTGGGCTATCAGCAGGGTAAGCAAACCTCCACTGGTCGATATATGTAGCCACTAATGGCTTGAACACCCGAATTGCCCAGGTATATGTGTTTTCCAATATGAGTCGGAATTTCAAAATATCATAAGGCTTGGTCATATCACCTGTCCAGATACATTGCATCATCTAGTCTGCTTGATTAGTGCCGCTCAACTTGTTTAGCTTTAATTTATACTTACGTAGCCTTCTTCTTGCCTGTCGAACATTTGATTTTCATTGACGTCATATCGATATGCCATGAAATCCCTAGCAAAAAAAGTTATCCACACTTTGACTTCGGGCCCGACTGTGGTAATAACTGGAACAGGAGAGACCTGCGCGTCATTGGGCAATGGAAGAGCGAACTTGGCAGCATTCTGGTTCAGCTTGACGGCACACCCACTTGCATTCGCTGCTTGACAGTAAACAACTTCCTCCAGTCGACTGGAGGAAGTGGTGTTGCCCCTTGCCGTGCCCTTTGCTCTTTTGTATTCGACAACGAGCCAAGGATAGGAAGTTAAGTCGGATTCTAGGGGGATCTTCTTATCGAGAACACTAAAGGGGGTGGGCTTTAAGCCATGCTGGTGTAGGCCTCGTAAGTTAGACCATAGGAATGGCTCCACGAGGGATGCTGTTGGCTCTTTGTGCCATTCTCGCGCTCCATGACGAGTTACGGTGGGAATATGGGATTCCGGGTGATACATTGGAAGTAAAAAGACGAGGTCGGGCTTTGGAGCTTTGAAAAGTTGACTTCTTTCATTTCTTGTGTTGAAAGTTGTCCATAAGGCATCGGTATTGCTGTTATTGTAAGGTTTTTGTATCCCGTTTTTATCTATTGGAAGTAACTTACAACTTTATCGAGTCGTAGTAGTATTGACATCGTTGAGATCTAGGATGGAGAGTAACTATGAGTGTACTGGTATTGAGTGGAGTTGTATACTGACATCCGAGGTCTCTTTCCAGTGATGGAAGCCCGTTCCATCAGTGGGTTTAAGAAATAAGCTCGATAGAATTCATCCCAGCGATCTTCTTTGAATCCTCCCTTGGCAAGCATTTTCGCTTCGTTCTGGATACTCAGATCCTTTTCAGTAGTTGGATAAAAATACTGACATGTAAAGTCAAGCATTGCCTGTTCGAGACTTTTAACATGGGGCGGGAAAGGGTATTTTTCTTGATCGCAGATGTCCTCATCGTAGACGAAGCCAGTATGAGCCAATGAGGAACGTTTCCAAGACATGGTCGATAAAGCGATGGCTGTAGAGTTTGATGGTGAGAGAGAGAGATAGAGAGAGTACTGTTAGACAAAGCTACCGGCTGTTGGGCTCTTATCACCACTATATGCAGCGTAAGGTTACATCTGTTGGTTGTCATGTTCAAATCCTTGCTTGGTGGCGTCACAGGATGCCTACCTATCGGCCTTAGTACCATGCAGCTGCCTTTTCGGCGAACCTCCTGGGCTGCTTTTGTCATCAACTTCAGAATATCGCCATCAATATTGGATGGATTGAGTGATGAGTGAGAAGCACACCCGAATTTTTTGTGGTAATCTAGATTCTCTGCGTCATGCTCACATTGTAAACGAGCTTCCTTCTTCCATAGTTACTTCAGTTTTACAGCAAGAAGTCTGATTAAATCACCAGCTTATTTCTGTCTCCTTGCCCTGCGCCGCCTACACTTCCAAACTACCTGCCTAGACAGGATAGCTAAGCAAGCTAAGGCAGGCAAGAAATGAGCTGAAACAAGGATTGGCCATTGAGCCAATCAGACATTATGGCTAATACCCTCCCACGGTAGCGCCCGGACCACCCGGCTACCCGCCCGCTCTCCCGACTCTAGCGAAGGTTAGCGGATGTCTTTCGACTGGGGAAGGGAACTCGGATAACGTTTTACGGGGAGAGCTATTGTTTCAAGAATCTGCAAGGGAGATTACACTTTGTTGATAAGAAGTGATGTGATTGCAGATTATGACCCAGGGGAGTTAAGTGCCTTCCAAATTCTATGGCCTTGAGCCGGCTCTCCCGAAAGACAAACATTCCATTGGGGTTAGATGCAAGGGCTGGCATTGGCCTTATCATCAAGTCCAGTAGCCATACCGCAACGTTACGATTAAAGCAAAAATAAGGTCTTGATCATATTCAGGAAGCGAGAGGAATTCTGGCAGAGAACCAGCCAATACATATTCTTAAGAATGATATCAATATTGCCGAGGAGGATTTGAACGGAGGAGTATACTGCCCCGTCACAGCCGAGGAGCTTAGACGAGTCTACGTAGGATCAATAGGAGAGTTATCTGGCCCAGCATATTGGTACACTTGCCCAAACGGCCACCCAGTCACCACTAGCAACTGCGGTATAACAAAGGAAGAGGCCCCATGACCTTTAACTATAAGTTATGTCCAGTCTACTGGCTCTGCTGGCTTTGTTTTACTATGAGAGTACAATTTACAACTATGTAATATTTAACATAATTACAGTTTAATCTAGCCTAGTCGGGTTTTCCACATTGTCTCTTTCAAAGGGTGTATCATTGCTCAATGCTATAGGTAGGATCTTAGCTGGGCTTTGCCAGAAAAAGGGATGGGAAACCCAAGACAACTACTGTGGAGTCAGGTCAGTCCAATGGAGACACAATAAGCTTGGGGAAAATCAGAGAGATACCAAATAGCTTGTAGTACTGTCACTGCATAAGTTAAGCAATACGCCATGTAAATAAAACATCATTCTAGGGTAGCTTTGATAATCAGAGCCTAGCTAGAAGCGCACCAATTGAATGCTGTCGGACCGGAAGATCAATCCACCGACCAGGCGCCAGTAGTGTTATTTCCGGACCCTTCTTTATTTACCAACCAGCCCTTGGTGCCTAAAAGTATCTTACTCATAAAGCTAACCTTTGGATCTCTTCAGCATATCGATCAAAAGATAAATGTCTTTATTGACATACATCGATCAGGCTGACCCCGGCGAAGAGGGTTGGTTCATCCAGCACAAGATCTCCGATCTGATATCTTTGTTGCTCGAGTCGAAAGATGCCAGCGACAGTTTGCGCCGAGTCAAGCGCCTCATCGAGCTCCTTCTACTCTCCAATCATATTGATAAAGCTTACATGCTCATCTGCGCCCTGTATCAGTATCACAACCTTATACTTGGCCCCTCTGCTCTGAGCAATCAGGATGCCTTTCAACTGAGCAGTCGGCCGTTCGATAATTTCTGGGAGGCCAACCCTACATATAACAACCCTTTTCGTGGCTCAAATGAGAGTACAGACGCGGCTTCTGATCGGAAGGAAAGGCTCGAAAGGCAGCAATGGTATGAGTATCGAGAATGTACCCGCACTGGCTGGATGCTTGAGCATTGTAGCCTACCAGAGCCCGAGGATGTACATATTTGGCGCGAGACTGACGACCAACCAACTATCGCAATTTGTGCGCGACTATTGGCTAAGAGCAAGATTCTAGGCCAATATCCTACTAGAGAAAACATGGAGGAAGCTCTTGCTGCGGCAAAGAAGCTCTATGCGCAGCCTCAAGTTCCTATTACCGAGTGGGAACACAAATGGAACGGTCATCAAACCGTAAGGAGACATTCTTACTTACTCTACCGACGGCTCGTAGTGGAGTTAGCGATAAGACTTGAGAAGCTAGATACTGCCGCCGAAATCCTGTCCCTAGGACTTCGGCTGGATGGATTCAACGACATTGATGGGGGTCAATTGGACCGGTATTTATTCCTCCCAGGAATCTTCAAAGTATTGCCCCTTTTGGCTAAGAGCAAAAGGGAAGGAAGTCCATTTTACATCGAGGCAGATGACGCTGATAATATTATTGAACAAGTCATAAGGGCGTTGAAGACACGTGCCCAAAACGGGCGGCAATGGTCACTTGCACCAGAAAGGGTTGGCTGGGAAGAGTTGCTTGATAGACTTGCTAGAGCTGCATGGATAGTGGACCGCAAAGAGTATGAAGAACTAGGTCTCACTTGTGCAAAAGATATCCTCTATTCGCCGGCCACAGAGGAGGAGATATCAGAAGCTGAAGCTAAAGTTGGTGAGCTGCCATCTGACTTCAAGGACATGGTCCGTGTTGCAAACGGGTAAGCCAGGGCTCTCCTCTGTCATTTATTGACTAACTTCTTCTAGGTTCCAAGGAGGTTGGCATTTTCTCAACGGTGGTATCAACGGTCTCGATGACATTGAACTCGCCGACGATGACGTGGAAAACTACACGTGGTTTCTTGGTGACCTAGACCAAGATATTTATTCCAAGGTCATTGCCCTTTCACCAGCAACCGAGTGTGATGGCTTCATGCATTTTATGATCTCACCAGCATATTGGCGAAATCCAGAAAATAGCTATGGCGAGACTTTCAGTGACGGAGAATATCCGTACTGGCAATGGGCTTCTTGGCAGGCTGGTGAAACTTCTTGGCATAGCTTCCGCGAATGGGTTGCTACTGAGGTTGAGCAACTTGAGAGGATGGTGAAAAAGGGAAAGACGCTTGATGATGATGATTAAGGCCTGGGGAGGAATAGTGAGAAGGAAAGGAAATGCTTGAACTGCTCTTTTTGGTCCAGGGGAGCAGTGTCCTGAAGGTGAAAAGATATGGAAACTCTACGGTATGATGTTTAAGTCAGGTCTAGGTGAATTAGCAGAGGTTAAATCCAATGAGTCTACGAAAATACTGCTCCACCGATATCGCAGAGTTCTTGTGACGGACGTGGTGTGAGCATCAGATGTTAGGTCTAGCAGCTGGGAATAAAAGTCTTATAAACTCTGTTCCGAATACTTTTCAAAATATATACAAGCATAGAATGATAGCTGCAAGTATCTAAGGTATTGATAATTACATTACTCCTTTGTTGAGAAATGCCTTAGTATTAATGAGGAGGGAAAACAACACTGTTGTAAGCAGCCCCGCCTTTAATGAGCTTTGTGTCCAAGCAGTTATCTCCACCAGAAACATAAAGGAATTTACACCAATAGGTTGAGGTATAGTAAGTAAAGCGGGTGTTCTTAGGCACATACATCACATCTCCCCAAACGAGCGTGACCGGGAGATAACCTTCAACATGAATAGTGAGGGTACCCTCCAGTACCATGAAGGCACTGCCGTGAGGGAAGCATTGATAAGGAAGTGCCGATATATCAGATGGTGGCCCGTTGATTGTGATGGTCGACTTTGTAAAGCTGTAGTTCCCTGAGGACTGTGGAATAATCAGTGGCTGCACGATCTGATAATAACCAGTCATGGCCTTGTTGAGGTACTTGGGTCCATATCCATTTGCGACCCAATACGAAGTGTCGCTGTTATTTCCAAGGTAGTTGGGACCGTCGTGCCAAGCTGCGTTGCCCGGTGTAGTGCCGTTCAGAAGGTCTCGTCGTGGGACAAAGTCGGGCTGAGACCAAACATCCAGGTACGTGAGTTTCTCAGCTTCAACGACTGGTACAGGGCTAGTAGTATTTCCTGGGTTCTCAATATAGGCATTTGAATATGGTGTATGGGTAGTCGTAGTCCAGTTTCTGCCAATCACGTCCATCAACTTCTCGAATCCTCCCGGCGCAACAACGGCAAGCACCTCAGAGTCAGGGTCGATGAACTGAAAAGTGTGGTTTGTGTAGGTCGCCCATGACCCAAAGTCTCCTTGAGTAAGCACTCCTGCTTCTTGCACTGCGCCATCATGCTGAGCCCAGATTTGCGCACGGCCCTTGATGGTGAAAAAGCATTCATAATGATATTTATGCAAATGGGGGGAGACGGCGACACTGGAACCGGTCCCGGAGCTATACAAGAAGAATTTAAACTCTCCACCGGTGGAATTTCCGTTGATGGGCAGTCGGAAGGTTATATCTCCTGTAAGGACGCTGTTGGAAAGCGAGTATCGTCGAACGAGGTATACCTCGGCGTTCTGGGGTGGAGTCTGCACTTCTGGAACTGGTTTGGCAAGTCCGTGATGCTGAACTAGTGCATTGAGCTGAATTGGCAGTGCAAGCAAGAGCAAAAGTCGAAAGAATGTATTGAATCCAGTCATTTTCGTAATGTTGAAGGCATTCGAGTTGTAGAGGTCAGGATAATGGAAGATAGAAAGAGTAATGAACTGCATTCCACTGTCTTCAAGTAGGGCTTCGAATTCTACGCGGATCTTTTCCCTCCGCTTCTAACAATACTGTTCATTGCCGCGTGGCCGTTACATACAATAAATAAAAGCTATAATCATCCTCCACAACAATCACTATCACTGACAGGTCAAAGCAAACAAATCTTTGCTTCCTCTCCGACAACTCCGTCTACTAGCCTGATTCGTACAGAGTATCCATCGTCCGCGTTGTCTTTCGGAAGACTCAGAGATCCCGTGATGGGTCAAAGGCTACCATTATGGGTCCACGATGATCAATTCTGGAGTTCTTTCGCGACAATCTTAATCTATCTTGGAGGCTTAGACCAGGACTATGCTATTATACTTTACAGGGGAATTCCGGCTTAGCTAGACAGGGACCTCGCGACTGAAATACTCCGTGGTGCGGCTTATGAATCAAGTAGGTAGCCGGAATTAAACTGATCCCGGTAACCTCCCCGCAAAGAATGAACCAATCAGACTGACACCAGCCACAGCGTAGTTAAAGTCTATACGGGCAATAAATGAATCATCAGGTCGGTGATCGGAGTCAATCGATCCCGGCCATAAAAAGTGAATCCAGTTACAGTCTGCAGCGGGGGTATTAAACAGCTGACCAGGTCGGTAGTCGCAGTAATTCTTCCCGATACATGATCCTTTTTCGCCCTACAAAGAGTCTCGGGGCCTAGTAGCAGCCCGGAAGGTAGCAATTTGGGGACTTTTGTTTAGTACTGTCTATTGTTTGTTTTGACCAAGTCCTATCATAATATTGATATCATCTAGGTAGGCATAAATCTAAAATCCAGAGTTGATAGAGCCGGTGCAAAGCATGTGTGAGAAGAACCCGAGCGAGTAGTTCACTCCAGTCTTGGTGCATCCTTCATCGTCGTTCTTGGTACAGAAGCCCAAGATCTCGCTGTTCTGGGAGAACTCCCAACCTTCGCCATTCCAGTTGAAGCCGTACTGATCCTCCGCCTTCTTGCCTCGAATCTCAAAGAAGCCTTCAATAAGGCACCGCTCAGAAACACACTAACGTAGTATTAATATCTGGAGAGTAAAAGTATCTTATCACATTGAAATACCTCAAATTGTTGGACATTGTCGAGGCAGCCACCTGGGTACGACACAGCAACATCATCAGTGTTGTAGATGTCTCCTCCTGTGTCAGGAACGATCTCTCCGATTCCCACTACTTGAAAATTAGAATTGACAGTCGCAGGAGAGAAGGGACTAATACATACTTTGCGTTGCAGAAGTGCCGACTGCGAAATCTGCTTTAGCGTAGCCGATCAAGGCCATCAAGCTAGCAACGCGAAGGATAGAATACATTGTGACGGTGAAGTAGTTTGGCAAGAATTGTAAGTATATTGGTGTTGAAAGTTGAGGCGTGTGAGCTGCTGATTCTGGTGCAAGTCGAGCTGACATCAATCCTCTTATACAACTGCTGCAGGTTTGCCAAGACTTGGCCTGCCGACATATAAACGGAATATTCTGAAGATCTTTCTGTCTTCTAACCGGATTAAAAAATGCTGCCTGAAATGATCATCGTTATAAAAGCATAGAATGACGTATCGTGGCTCTTGGCTGGTGTTGTTGCATAGCCATGGTGGGTCTAGCTGTGACGGAGTGAGGCTATAATCTTGCTCTGTCTCTTAAATTGGTCAATAGACGGGTCATTTTATCTGGAGAAGCTTACAACCTATAAGCTTATTCCCCATATTCTTGTAGATTATCTCCAATTTGAGCAATGATAGTTTGTTTTAGCTCTGGGCTAGCTTGTCGAAGGATGAGAAGGATTCACTGCTACGTCATTGCGCCAACGTGGAGCAGAAGGATATAGACCCCTGCCAAAGGATTAAGAAACAACAGTTATGTAATTACAATGGATATCGGGATCGGATAAATGAGGATCTGGAGGAAAAGGCGGGGCACCATTCTCACGTGCGTGAGAATGTGTTAGGTTGTAATACTTAAATTCTTTTAAATCAATAAAGCTAATAAATTTAATTAATTATATTAATTAGCTATTGAGCAGAAAGTAAATATTTATTATATAAACCTATTTAAAATAAAACACCATATAATATAATAACTAAAACTAACTGTATTCTTTATTATATTACTTAGCTAGCTAGCACTGCTAACTCTCTGTCAGATAACTAAAACCCCTTACTGTACATTACCCCCTGCCCTCAACCCGAACTGCAGTGTATCTCCTTAGTAATACTCTACTTACGCTCAACATCCTGCTTGGCCTGCTCAACTTCCTCGCCTATTTCAGGATATCCAGAGTCCTGGCCCAGTCGCTTCCAGTCTCCAAAGAACAGGGGCCCTGGGTGGCAGACGGTCAGTACAAGGAGGGCTGCCATAATCATGGGACCATCAAGGACCATGAGAGAAGGTTCATCGTTGGCAGCCTCAGACTTGAAGCCACCAGAAAGCTCAACTACACGATAGATGCAACGGATTGTGATGGTAATGGTAGCAATGCTCAAAGCTTCAAGATGGTCAGCCTAGTAAGAAGAAAAAGTGGAATAGTGATATACCCCAGATAAATGACTTCAACTGTCGAGAAGCGCGTAGTTCGGTAAATCGGGGGTTAGCGTCTTTAGTGCCCATGTGGCGGACGCGAGACCAAAGATGAGTCGCCAGGCCAATGAAGACAGCCAAGGAAAGCACTTGATAGGCCAATCCTGCTACCAGAATGTGCACGCCAGTGTCGACCTTCTTCTGTGTCTTTCCGGTAGCGGCAAGACCTCCACCCATAGCTTGGAGGATCAGTGAGACAACATCAGAGCAAATGAAAATGACTGCATATGTTCTGGGTGACATGAGAGAGAACTGTCTTCCGTATGCTTTGACGACTCGGCCGAGAGAGAGATAAATCGGAGCAGAGATGAGAGCGGGCGCGATAGTAAGGCATACGAGCTGGATCACAAAGTATCTGGAGCGGCATAGCTATTAGCAGCAAGTTCTGTGAAAGGATAAAGCGCTACACTGACTTTTTCTTGAAAATACCATCCCCTCGGGCCTGCATAACGCGACCAGCATAGCCAATCGCCTCTGTAACGCAACCAAGCACAAGTCCAAGAGCAAAAGTGCCCCAAACCCTGTATCTAATAGCCAGGTAGAGCTGAATAATGGCGAAGATGGCAAAGACGGCGAGATAAAAGGCGTTGGCACCAAGATTGGGAACGTAGTGGTACCAGCCGAACTTCTCCACGCTACAAGTAGCCAGAGTGCAAAGATTGCGGTCGAATGTCGCCATGATGTGTATTGGGATTAAAGTAGAGGTCGGTGAATTGGATTGAAGTGAGTGTGAAAGTGATGAGTAGCTTTTGGGGACCGGCGAATTATGGTTTTTTAAACCATTTCCATTAACATTTCTAAATGCACTTTAATTTTATCACAACCAACAACTTGGAGACTTGAGGTAACCAACGACGAAAGTTCTCAAATACACGGCTTCAGTCTAGCCACAAAAAGACACAAGACTCACGCACAGTCCTCTCTGGAATGTGAACCAACCTACCGCTATCTCCTCTTAGATATGCGGCTGAAATTTACAAACTTAGTGCTTACTATACGTGTTCAAGGAAAACAGTATTCTAGCCAATGTGAAGGTGGCCCTAAAATAGTGACCTGCAGTGGTCAGACCGTATCAGAAGTTCTACATCTTTAATAAAACATCCGCAAACAGTCCATGGTCATATGATGGTATCCATAGGCTTACAGGTTTTCATTTAGTAAAATGTTTCGGACTGGAAGGCTGTGATGTGTGAAAAATAAGTTCATTTACAGTTAGTCACTTGGAATAATCCTCGTCACTACTGTGACTTCAATTAGCTGAAAAGGCTGTGCATCGTATATTATGCATAAATGCGGGGCCATCTGTCATCATTCTCGTGTATTTGTCCAAGTTAAGCTAATCTAAAGATGATCGGAATAAATATTTCAGCTGGGCTTCTGTATCCTTGGTCAGATCTTACTTCTTGGCGTTTGTGCGACGTCCAACACCTTACGAAAGGTCAGTTGGGCGGTTACCGATAGGGAAAACAGCAACGGAGTTTTTGGGTTACATTGGAAAAATGTTGGGGTTTGGCCAGCTCTTCAGAGAATTGCAATGAGTGTTATTCTGAAAGTCGCAGCAATTGACCGCTGTATTGACCGCAATTGAGAGCGCTACTACGAATTGTCATTAGTCTTGAAAGCACAATTTGATCGATTTCTAGGTGACCGCTTAATCCGAACTTATCTTAGCATCAATTCCCTTATCAGAAGTGAGTAGCCAAGCATGAGATGGGCATCGCTTCGGCTAACTTAGGAATCCTCAAATATTATGCTCACATCAGTGCAAATGGCTGGTCATCACAAGGGCTTATCAAGAATGTGCTTGTTTACGAACTCAGGGTAGATTTCATCGAGCGTAGTGTATTATTTGACTTGTTCACAAGAATTTCTTGAGCAACAGAGACTTTGAGCGCTCCAATATAAAAAAGATTACATGCTTCCACTCCAGGTAGTAAGCTCAGTGCTTGGCAAGCAATCTGGCCCATACCTTTGCGCATATCTCGTCCTGCGTACACTCCGCTGGCCACACTACAGTTACCAAGATCCATTTTGCTTCATCCCACGATGACATCTTTTCAACCCGCGTGAACGCTTTGATGTACTTGGAAAACTTGTCGAACATGCCATCAAGCCGTTCGTCGTAGTCAGCCGATTGAGCCTGGGCCACGGTCAATGATCCAACGAAGGCTTTCCAGAACCATGTATAACGTGTCTCCTGGTCCATGTGTTCCAATGTCTCGTAACCATTCCGTATATCGTCTTCCAAGACTCGTATAGTGTAGTAGCGCAATCGACGTTCAATTGGTAGGCCATGGTTCCAGAGTTCAACAACATTGGTAAGATACATGCCCATGGTCACGCAGAAACTGGACCATGATGATATGAACGTTTGTCGGCCTTGAGGCGGCAGCTGGAGCTTGTCGGAGAACGATTCTATGTGGGAATCCACCAACGCGAAGAGAAGTCTCGGTGTGTCACCGCTATGCCAGACCGTCCAGTTGGTATATGCAGACCTATTTGTGTGTCTTGGATCAGCGCGTCGCGTTAGATCTCGCAGGACTGTGACCGTCATGTGCATATCAACATCCTTGGGCATTCTTTCGGTGGGGAGGAAGCCGAAGAAGAATGGCAACATCCTCGTGGCTTTCAGACAGGATATAGTGCCGCTTGTATCATGCAGGTGTGCTTTGTGCTTCATCAAGCCGTACTCTGTATCTTTCAAAGGCTCTTTGATACCTCTAGCTACACAGTAATTTGCAATCAAGTCCTTGACGCGACTTGCCGTGCTATGAAGAACATTTTTGGCCCTGGAAGAAAAGGTAGATAGTCAGCAAACATGATCGTCTGTATGAGAATGTGGAGATTACTACAGAATTAAATAACGACTGGTCAACTCATCTTCCACCTGACCTCTGGCGTCTTGGCCTGTTTGCAGTCGTTTGGAGTCAAGGTAGACCACGAGGCCATTGAGGTGAGACTCAGCAGCTTCAAAGTCTCCCAGACAGGCCTCTGTGATGGCAAGAGTGCTAATATATCGCGCACACTTTGTCTGCAGGTTTTTGTCTGGCCCTCCTCTAAGCCAAAAGTTGACCTGTCGTATGCATTGGATCTTATGGTAAAGAAACGTGGGCTCAAATAAAGCAAGATCGCCTTTGTTCCGAGCGTAATGGATTCCGGAAACCAGCAAGGTATTCTGTAGAAGATCTGGGTTCTGGGTAATGGGGATAAGACTAGTCAGTCCAACTGTTGATATTCGTACGTCCATTTCAAAATCTGGAGCAGGGGCTGACCAATCGTCTAGGTTCCTGGGAAAGGGGCCGAAACCGTACCCAGCTTGAAAGACTGGGAGTAACGATTAGTCATAGGTTGTGTCTGAACTGGGGTAAGCGAACAAACAGTAGTGCAGAAGCTCTTTTGATCTGAGTGGCATCTTAATGGGCAAAGCGTCGAAGGGATCAAACACTCCGCTGGGTCTCATAACGTCAGAGAGCAACGTCATCAATGGCGTCTCATCTGGAGAATTAATAACCGCGGCTGCCTGGCTCTGGGTCACAGACCAGACCATTTGCTGTCCAGGACAAGCTTTAGTCCTACGTTCCCGCAGTGGGATCTTTGGCATGTAATGGCATGGTAGCTTCTTCTTAGCACAGTTCAGGCTATTGACAGTTAGAGAAAGCCATCTCACTGGCCTTTCCGCCGTATATATCACCCATTTAAAAGCTGACGTACCACGAAGGGCGTTTCTCATCACACCGGATATGCTTCTCGCGACACGCCACGCAGCCACTCCGACTCCGCGTATTGCAGTGCCTTGTCTTTGGCGTCTTGGCCTCGTCAACGGCATTCATAGCTGTCTTACAATACGGAGAACAATACACAATACGCAGAAGGTGATAATTTGTAGCCCGCATGCAGAAATCTTAGCGAGAACAAACAAAAGAAATGCGAGAGGGGTGGGTGGCAGGAGGTGAGATTTAATATGGGATCATAGTGACAATACTCAAGCTATTCCTCGTTGGGACAAATACCCAGTAGTGTCTTTTATTTAGCCAATTATTGTCACTTTCTATTTATGTAGTATTATATTGTGGGGCTCTTGCTTCTGTAATTTTGTCAAAGTGTAATTTCAAGGGTTTGCCATTGCTTTACACTTTATGTACCCTGCAGCCGAATGGAGCTATATGTTTCGTCGCATTGCATTCCCATGTTGGTAATTGTGTCAGCAGAAATCATGGGCTGACTCTATTTGTTGACTATTAATCTATCTGCAAAGTCAGCACCTGCAAAGCGTGAGATTCTACGGCACAGCTTCAGCCGCATGACCAACAACCAACTTATCAGGCCACCTCGAGAGCAAAAGTTCTGAATTACACGTCCGTCAGCTGCAGGCAGCAGCTGAGTTGCGAGTCATATTCAAAAAGTATCCTTAATATCCAAAAAATAGAATTGCTAGTCACTTTTCCTTTTTGCCGCATTTCTTCCCCTTCATCTGAAGCATTAATTTCTCTGTCTCAACGTCATGGCACTTACAATGTCCTCCAGCAGCTTGGTCAGCACTAGTGTCTTTGGCACCAATGTCGACGATGAGGTCTCGCAGATCTGGAAACAAGTCGAAATTCGCGTTGTGCAGATGGCAGGTGGAGATTCTTCCAAGATCAGACCGAACCTGGACATCAACAGCGTCCTACAACATTTGGACCAATCCCAGGCCAAAGACAAGAAGGCATCTGAGAAGTATGGTACTGTTAAGAATATTTTCAACCGAACGCTTCAGTGCATCCAGACCGTCGGAGGTATCGTCGCAGACGGGGCATCATACGTGAGTTTCAGCGTCCCTCTCCGTTATTGTACTGACGATTAGTACAGGTATTTGCCCCAGCTGGTACCTGCTACAATGCTCTCACCTTTGTGATTCAGGCTTGGCAGGGCTATGAGGGTATCTTCGAAAGCCTCGCTGGCCTGCTCGAAAAGTGCATTGAGTTTCTGGAACGACTTACGTACTACACTGACTATGGAATGGATTCAAAGCTCACCAAAATTGCTTGTCAGCATCTCCAGATCTTTGTGGACATCTGTGACCATACTCTCAAGCTGCGGTCTAAGCGGAGCAAGTTTGCTGCCTTCATGAAGCAGATGTTCCTCAATGATGACGGTGTGCAGGAGCTCTTAGGCGCCATGAAGAATCTGGTTGAAAAGGAGCATGGCCTCGTATCTGCACAGACTTGGAAATCGAGTAACGAAGCAGCCGCCAACTCGAAGGACGGGTTGAACTTGACCCGGAACATGCATACCAGCTTGGTTGATGACCGAAAGCAGAAGCAGCACGAGAAAGACATAAACAGCTGGAAGCTCATCATTGTTAACGCCCTGGACTTGGACCGTATCATCATTGAATCTGGCCGTGAGCCTTGGGACAAGATGTGGAAACGACACAAGGGCAACATTCTCGAGGGCACTGGTGAGTGGCTCCTGCAAGACACCCGCTTTACTCGTTGGGTTTCGAGCTCCGAGGACACGAAGCGTATCCTGGCCCTCGAGGGTGAGGAAGGGGCTGGTAAGACACTCCTTGCATCCAATGTCGTTGTTCATCTACGTAAGATGAAGGGCTCAGGAAAGCGTATCGTTACTGCACACAACTTTCTCGATATCGACACCAAATCGACGACAGATGCCAGTGACGCCAACGTTATCTCCAGATACGTTATGTGTCAACTTGCGCTGGCCGAGGAGCCTGTCATGAAGAGCATTGCCGGTATTTGTGAGAAGGCCCAATCCTTTAGCAGCACATTGGACATGTGGACGCAACTGCTCCTTGAGAACCAAGACCTGCCAGCCATGGATGTGGCATTTTACATCGTACTCGATGGGCTCGGCGCCAATGCTGAGGTTGTAATCAGCTTCTTGCAACGGTTCTCTGACAATCCGGTCATCCAGAGAACACGCATACTCTTGACAGGAAACAAGCAGCTCTTTGATGCTATCAACATGGCCGGTGGGATCAAAATGGACAAGATTGCTCTCGGGGACGCAAACAGCAGGGATCTTATCCTATACATCAACAAGCGCATGGACAGCATGGAAATTCTGAAAAATATGTCCAGGCCAGGTATCTCTGATCTGAGATCAAAGATTCTCTCATCCCTACAGTCTTCTACGAGAGGAGACTACTATAAGGTTGAGAGAGTGCTCGATAGCATCGCCAGGACAGATGATGTTGCTGAAATTGATGCTCTGCTTGAATCTGCTGGCGACGTACGACCTGACCAGATTGAGTCGGATATTGAGACGCTGAATCAACAGCGGACGCCGAAAGAGATTGCAGAGATCAATGAGATGATTCTTTGGGTCAACGATGCAAGGATCTGGTTCTCGCCAGCTCAGATTGAAGCAGCACTTGCCCTTAAAGCTGGTCCGAATGCAAGCACCTCGCTTATGTCAATCGAGGCAAAGATTGCGTCAAAATACACCATCTTTACCACCGACTCAGGCCTCGTGCATTACAAACTTGGTGCTATACAAGAGATGATTCCGCTCAAGAAACGAGATGTCGCCGATGGTGAAAGCTCTAGTGGGTTTAAGGAGATCCAGCCAGCTGAGGTTTCCATTATCAAGCACTACCTCTCCACTATCTGTCCAAGCGACCTATACCAGAAGTTTGGATTCGATGAGTTCTTCGACTTGAAGATGGCGCGCAAGGGTAACTATATTTATCGGGATCCGGATAACTCCCAGGCTTCCATGGTGCTGCGCTGTATAAATTGCCTCACCGATCAGCGCACTGAAAAGACAGAGCGTCTTTTGGACTACGCCTGTGACAACCTCCACGTTCATCTCAAGGAGACCGACCTATCTTTGACAGACCGCACTCTCAAGGCTCAAGTTGGCGATGCCTTGCTTAGACTCTTCACCGAGTCGTATGCTCTCGACTCCTTGTTTGGCTTTCACTTGCTTCAAGAGGATGCCGATGAAGTGCAATTTTCCAAGGATGGCCTTCCTGCCAGTTGGAAAACATGGATTTTGTCGGATCAAGGAGTCAACTCACTTACTAAATGGCTCAAAGACTCCGCTGTCATCGAGAATATCAAGAGCAAGCCATTGGTAACTTCGTTTAACGCCCCTGATGCCAATCGCCATTTGGCTCTTTTTGGCGACTCTGCAAAGGTGGCGGCTGAAGATCTGTTCACAAAGGACACCACTCAGCGGGAAACTGTTCTGGCCTATATACTCCTTGATACAATTCTCGACAAGGTATGCAATCTTTTCTGATCGTTAATTGGTATTGCAGGGAATAACAATTTTCTAGGACAATCCTCCCACTGAGAAAGGTAAGGAAGTAGATGGCGGCGTCCAGTCAATAAAAGCAGTTCCTCGTGATGACAAGGACAAGAAGACAGAAGATGGTGAAGACGTCGACTCTGTTTATAGCCCAGCCTCGGCAAATATCCAATGGTTAGAGGATTGGGCACAGGAGACGCTGAATGTCCAGGAGAAAGATTCAACATGGGAGGCTCAAGCATCAGTACTTCTCTCGTATATGGCAGGTGAGAAGATTCCCAAGTCACTTGCAGAAGAGAGAGCACGAAAGGCGTTGGACATGAATCCAGAGAGTTGGGTTGCCTCCTATACACTATCCCGAGTCGTCGAATCGAAGGAGGAGTCCCTCAGTCACCTTGAGAAGGTGCTTGACAAGCTCCTGAAAGATACAGAATGGCAGAACGAGCGAGGTCACAAAGGGATCCTAGCACGAGTTATCTACAGTCTTGGAGACAAGTACTGGGAAGATGGGAAACGACAGGAGCAAGCTATCGCGACATATTCCAAGGTCTTTGATCTTGGTAAGTCCATCCATATTTTAAGTGGCTTCTCGGATGTTCTCCAAAAGTACTCGATGGCCGGCTGCTGGGAACCCATGATCACTTTCTTTGAACGACTGCTCGACGAGCCTCAGGACGGCCCCAAGACAGCAGGAGAGTTCTTGATGGACAGACTTCTAGAACCTGGGGAGGAATTCCTTTCTCTGCTCGTAAAGCTTTTCGAAGTATCCGCAAGATACGATCTTTTAGAAAGACTGTTCGTTCGGGCCATTACAAATGCTACTTCGAAAGGTGACCAGGATGATCTCTTCACAGTCCGATACTACTACGGAAAGACCCTCTTCAGTATCAAGGGCCACGAGGAAGCTGGCATTGCGGTATGGGAGCTCTACAAAAACGAGGTTACGACTGAACTTCACGAGCGGGCTGTTAACCTTATCGACACCTATATGGTCCCTGCGTGGCTAGAGCTTGCTACTGCCAAGGATGTCGATCGAGCAAGGGCTCAAGGCTTCTTTGATAAGATTGAAGCAGCTTATCTTGAGTTTGAGGCTCTTGAGTCACATGATATCCAGCCTACGGTTGCCTTTGCGCAATACTTCAGACATCGCGGTGACACCGACAAGGCCAAGCAGATACTGCGACCGCGAGTAACGGAAGCACTGGAGATGCTCTCTGACGACCGCACCGACAACGATCTTTACTCGCTATACAGCCTCGGACTCATATTGGCAGTAATGCGAGACCTTCCTAACCACATAGCGTGCATGGATCTAATGCGCCTAGCGCTACGCATCGCCAGGGAAGAGTATGCCAAAGCCGTGGCCAATTATGAGGCTGATGACATCCAGATGGAAATAGCCATGGCGAAAGGCGAGACGTTTATTCGAAGCTCTCTATCGTTACCTGACGAGCCTCAGACGGCGTTTTTCTGGTGTGATGGATGTCAAGCCGAGATCAGCTTTGCGAGTGAGATTTGGACGTGTCTGAGCGAGAGTGGAAGTGTACAACTGGATGATAAGTGCTACAGGAAGCTAATGGAGGGAGGACTGGGGCCTGTGTGTAGTAAAGACCATGAGCACTACTGGATACCAAAACGAAACGTGGAGGAGATTGATGCAGTACCGGTTGGCTCGGTTAAGCTAGGAGACGAGATCATTTCATTTGAGGCGTGGAAGGATAAGATACGAGAGCAGTATGTTGGTATGGAGAACTAGGTGTTTGGCAGTGATAGTCCCGATCCCAGAGCCTCCTTTGGCAAGCATAGTATATAGGCCTAAGATGCGACGTGTTGATAAAATGGTTGTATTGAAGTGTGTTTGGCTACAAGGTAATTTGTGGTCAGGAGGCTCTATTGAGCCGCTGGGTGCTTTGAACGTGTCTCGCGCCCAACTAGCCATACCTAAGCAAGTTTGATCTCCTCAGCCTTTCCAGTCTTGATATCGAAGAGAAACCCACGAGCCGTGCTCTTCAGTCCGTCCCTAATAACTTCATTCTTGCGAAGCCACTCGAGGTCACCTCTAACACTCTCCGCCATGCTGCACTCAACTGTCAGCAACTGAGAATTCGTTGCATCCATAGACTCGACACTTACTCGGTATTGGCGCCCCAATTAATCTGGTCGATCTCCTCCCAATGACTCTCACCCACCCGCTCTTTGATAGTGTCGCGCATCCACTCGTTGGTAAACATGGTTGAGCCACAATCGGTATGATGAACTATGACTAGCTCGTCGATCACGAAACGGGTGTCTAGAAGAAGGATGTCCCGGACAGCGAAGCGGATGTTTCCGCCGGCGTTACGCGATACCATGACCACTGGATGCGATTAGTTTCTGTGGCGGAGACTGTGTTGCTGTTGACCTACTTTCACCCTCTGGCACTCCGAGGTTGAAGTCAATCAACTTGTCGACGCTGCATCGAGGATCAACGCAAGCGACTATGAGACTTCGTTAGCAAATACTTAGGGGTGTTATAATGCGAGGCCACGTACCGACGATGGTAAGGCGAGGCTTTGTAATCTTGTTAACTTCGGCAACAGTTGGGAATGGTGTGAAATCCCGAGGACTGTTGTCAGATCAGCTGGGGGTATAATCAGAATATTGCGAAAAACATACTCATGGGCTGCAATAAGATCCGCAACGGTCTTGGACATTTTGCTTGCTTGAGAAGGTGATGAGTTATTTATTTCCGGTAATTGGCTCAAGGTATTAGATGATATTGAAATGTTGATAAAAGTGAATTTAAGAACGAGAGATCTGACTCTGTTATATGTACTATACAAGATTACCTCTCTGTCTTTTGCTAATAATACTCCAAATGCCCTCGATGTTCGAGAACAGGCTGCAATGGTTTTTACAAATCAAATTCGCCGTGGACTTGCATCGACATCAGTAATCCGCCCGAGAGAAGATGGTTGCAGTCGTGTTGCCCGAGACTATTCGGATACACATTTATTCTTTATTCATTGATGTTCTCATAAGATGCAGACCGGCTAGTCCTGACTTGTGCTAGTGGCTGGGATTCATAAGCATGGACACAGACCATATATACTCCGGACTGGATCGGATACTAACTCAGCAAACTAATTGAGGTAGCCGCCTTTTCATATGGAATACTAGTGTTACAAGCTGAAATTCAATGATTACTGAACATAAGCGGTCATTGAAGCAGTGACGCAGGTGGCTGTAAAGACCTGTGGTTTTATTTGATGCCAGAAACGTGTTGCGACACAGCAAAGGTCACAATGCAACCCTACAAGCTTCGCTGATATCGGTAATTATACATAACTCTCCCGAGCCAGCATGGAGAGATTCTGGCGTTTTCTGTATCATCGGACACATCTTGTTCTCCAACTCTCTAGTATGGCAATAATCGATTTGTCACAATTTCTGTTAAGCATTCTTTTATATAATGCGATATGCCAAGCCAAAATCAAAAACATCACCACAATTACAACAAAACTCGAACTACCTACATTCTATCGCATCTTCATAATCAACATCAACAATCATGGCATCATCAACTGCTAACCCCTTCCCTTCATTCCCTCTAACAGGGATAGAATTTCCTATAACCCCCCTCGTATTATCTTCATACCAACACGCGAAAAAGTATGCGACCCCAGGTGTTTTAAACCACGTCCTCCGAAGTGCAGCTTTCTGCCTTCTTCTCCAGAAGAAAATACCCGAGTTTGCCAAACTAGGTGACTCTCTTGACGTTGAGCTTGTCGTCGTAAGCTGTCTTCTCCATGACCTCGCTTGGTCCAAGACGAAGGAGCTTGTCACGAACACGAGACGCTTCGAAGTTGATAGTGCGAACCTCTCTCGCGAGTTCATCAACGCCACATCGGGGAAGGATGGAGATTGGGAACAAGGCAGTCGCCGTATGCAGGTTGCCTGGGATGCCATCGCCCTTCATACAATGGAGACCACTGCACC
Organism: Fusarium tupiense; assembly: GCA_013364945.1. Taxonomy (NCBI): domain Eukaryota; kingdom Fungi; phylum Ascomycota; class Sordariomycetes; order Hypocreales; family Nectriaceae; genus Fusarium; species Fusarium tupiense. The sequence goes on from JABEEO010000247.1 coordinate 41,785, forward strand.
GTGGAAAGAGGCTGAAGTGGCGCTTGTTCACTTCGGTGTCCATGGCGATCTTCTTGGGCCAAACCTGCACCTCCTCGGTTTGCCGGAGGACCTCCCTAACTTGGAGGGCGTTATAACGGAAGAAGATTTCAAAGAGATTTCCAACGCGTTTCCGCGCATGCATTTTGCGGATGAGTTTAAGGAGATCTTTTGCGGGTTATGCCGTGATAGAGGTCGTTACTCCTTTGATAGTAATGTGGTGAACTATGGATTGGAGTGGGGATATGATGGGAAGGGTGGTGGGGTTGAAGAGTTCAAGAAGTTGGTACAAGACGCCCAGCGAGCCAAGAGCCTGTATGGCGTTATGAGTGCGATTGATAAGCTTTTAGATAAAGTGTAGCTAAATAGTATAGTAACTACACTAAATAGAGTAATTTACTTTATTGCATTGCGTTTATATATCAGTCTTTATGTTAAATAGATATGTTCGTATTTATTGATTAGATAAAACTACACAGTTTTTACTTCTCCAGCCTCGTTCTCATACAACTGAACCTTCTCCCAAAAGTTCCTATACCGCTCCACAGCACTGCTTCCATCTTCCTTACCAATGCCTCCAAGCCATTCCTCATCAACCTTGGAGAACAAGTAGCAGTCTGCCTTGGCCCTAGCATCCAATAGTATCTCCACCACGTCCCAATATCCTTTGACTACAGCCGCATTTAGTGCGCTCCCGTATTTTCCGCCGCGAAGGTTGACATCAGCGCCTTTCTCTAGCAGCAACTTAACACCATCTGTCTTGCCTGTGAATGCTGCTGCCTGTAAAGCCGTGCCAAACAGTCCGCCTGTCTGATTGACATTAATGTTATCACAATTGTTGAGTAGGTAGACTAGGCCGTGTGTGTTCAGATAAACTTGGTCATCTGTAGGTGCTAGGCATGCCGATTGCAATGGAAATGCATAAATACCGGCTCCGAGATTGACATCAGCGCCATTTTTGAGGAGAAACAGGATCCTATCTTCGATGTTATCTTCCAAATGCTCTAGTGCAACCTGCAGAGCGGTTCCACGTCGATCATGGCAGTGATTCACATCAACACCGTTATCGAGTAGCAGCTTCAATGTATCGTCGTTGTGTCCTACAGCCGCAGCATGCCAGGCACTGCCAAAATAGCCGTTTTGAACATGGATATCAGCACCATGGTCTATCAGTAGACGCGCCAGATCGTACTGCTCTTTTTTGTCTGTAGCGCACGCCGCCTGGAGCGCGGTTCCACACGCTCCTCCCTCGGTATTGACCTCAGCACCGTTGGAAAGAAGCAAGCGGGCTGATTCCATGTTGCCTCGTATACAAGCGCATTGGAGCGCGCTTCCGAACTTACCACCGGGCGCATTGGTATCGGCGCCACTATCGAGCAGCTTTTGAACAATAGGTGCAGTGTAAGTGGAACGGTTAGAGGTGGCCGCTTGTAAGACACTGCCATACTCCCCGCCGTGTATATGCACGTCAGCACCTCTACTGAGGAGCATGTTAACCAATTCCAGGCTCCCTTGCGCACAGGCTGCATGTAATGCTGTTCCATATCGACCTCCTTTTTGGTTGATCTCTGCGCCCTTTACCAGAAGAAGATCAACCACACCATCCTGGTAATTGGTCTGATAACATGCATTTTGAAGTGCGTTACCGTACTTCCCTCCCTGAGCATTTAGGTCGGCCCCAAGGCGCAGCAGGGCCAGGATCACTTCTTTTCTGCGAAGTTCATTAAAGGCAAAGGAGCATGCCACTTGTAGCGGGGTGCCATCTTGCCCATCGTTTAACTCAATGTCAGCGTTGTGCCTTATGACAAAGTCGAAAAAAGAACGTGTTTCCTGTCTTAGCCACGCCTCGACTGCATGATTGAGAGCACTCCCGTGCCGCGTACATTTTCTGTTGATATCGGCACCCTTGTCGAGAAGAAGCTTCAGAACCTGTACGTACTCTGTGACATCATTTCTGCCCCTTGACGTATACGCTGCAATGAGGCACGACACAGGACATCCTGCCTCTCTTACATTAGCCTCACGATCCATGAGCATTCGTAAGGCCGACAGTTTTCTGCCCTCTGCCGCGGCCTCTAGAGCTGACCCAAATTTTTCATCGTGCGCATCAATGTCAGCCCCGTTGTCCAGCAAGATGTTCATAACCTCTATGTGGCCTCCATACGCCGCAGCCTGGAGCGCGCCACTGGTGACCTCATTGAAATTAGCACTCTCGTTGAGGATAAAGCGGACAATCTTAATATGGCCATACTCCGCTGCCTCTCGGAGGGCTAAGTCGAGATCTTCCTGTATCAAGAATCTGCTTGTTCGTGAACCTTTCTCAAGTAGTAGTTTGGTGAGCTCAAGAGATCCGGACGCGGCGGTATAGCAGTAAGGCCGCTGCATGAAATTGGGTATTCGGTCACGAAATCTATACCATCGATCCCGTACTTCTCTATCACAAAAAATCTTCTGAAGGCTTTTCGTACGCATATAGAGTGCGAGCTCAGCGGCTCCGATGATTTCAGACGTCCATAGTTCTCGCGGGACTAGTTCCAAATGTATTTTCCAGTAACGGATTGCGTAGGTCTTCAAGGGGAGTTTCACGCTGTCTCCTATGTTCTCAGAAGTTTGATATAAGTGATATGACAGAGAGCAATGTGCAATATGGAGATGAGCATTCGCTTCCGTAAAATAAAACTGTTTTGCTTTGCTTTGTTCAATGCGTTCAGATGTCAGATACTCCTTGACTGTGAAGTGAGCGAGCCGGACATATGTGGTGCTTTTGCGAAAACGGTTCTCATCATTCCATTCATCCTTCGTCTCAGTCGTCACGAGGCTAGAGAAATGTTTCAGAACCAATTCCGGGTCAAACAGTCGCTCGATGGTGACATTTTCTGGGCGGAAGACGAAGATTTCGGCAAATTCATTGAGACGTAGTGGCCTTCTCGATAACGCCAACCATTTCAGCGAACCCAGGATCTGCCCCTCAAAGTTACTATTAAGATCTAGAAGCAGCCTGTTATATGTTTCGTCGAGTCCCGTAGGGAGGCCATTCAGTGCTGAGAGGATAGATGCTTCCGAGTCTAAATATTGAAGGACTTCGAACTGGCAAACAAGATATTGGAACCTAAGGCAGGTGTTAGCTACAAAATACCGACTTAGTCTGGGCCGCTCTCTTGACTTACATCCCATCTGCTCTGGCGATCAACATATCCTTCGCTTTGGCCCTCATGGCTACAGGCCACCTACAATATGCTCCGGTATCCAAAACGGTATCGATGTACAGACGTAGGTCCCTGTTTAAACCCTCTTGAGTTTGTGTAAGATCAATGGCAGCTTTTGACGGGGCATCCAACAACTTGTCAATTGCCATTTGAATATCTGGCTCGGCTCGACTTGTGCAAAAGATGTGGAGATTATCCGGCATTGATTCGATGATGCGATGAAGGCATTCCAAAAGCCTCGGACGCTCGCCATCCAAGATCGGGCACTCATCGAGAGCGTCTACAACAATGAATACCGCGGAGAACCCACGAACAGCAGATGCTAGTGCAGCTTCAAGGGTATCTGTGTCTGGCCGCTCGCCCTTTGCCATGTAATCTTCAAAGCGTTTGATCGACTGTGGGGTGTCTGGACGACTTGCACATAATTGTCGCACAAGCGATGAGAGCATCATAGATACTTTCTGTTGCTCTAAATTTCCAAAACTGAAGAAGTAGTATGCAAGTGCCGTTTCTGGGTCTGTTTCGTACTGGTCCTTTAGGTATTTGATGACCGAAGAGCTCAGAATTGACTTCCCAGAGCCGGCTGGGTCGTATTAGCGGAAGTAGCACATCGGAGCATGGGCGCCTGTCATACCTTTTCCATTAAGCCAGAGAAAAGATTTGGAGTCCGTTTTCCACTTCTCGAAAGCATAGCTTTCTTGGACCAGCCAGTTGCAGGTGCCGCTGCTGTACTTTTCTCGAGCAGCTCTATACTGCACTGAAGTATCGACTGAACAAAGCCAATTCAGCATCTTTTCGCGATTCCTGTCTTTCTGGGTTTCCTCGACAATATTCCTAAGCTCAGAAACATCGGTTCCAATCGTTCGCCACTGGCTCATGGCTTGCTGATGTCGTCCTTCTGCCTTCTCCCATTCCTCGTTGTACATCTTGTCTCGCCAACCTTTGCTCACTTTGTCGAACTCGGTCTCCCGATACTTGATATTTCCAAGTAGCTCGTCCCAGCCATTATGCTTCACAGAATCCAAAGTGTAACGAGAGACAGACTTGTGACTATAGTAGCCGTAACAAACAGTCTGAAACCTGAGTACCTCTTGATACAGCATTTCCAACGCGCGTCGGTACTCAGCATGCGATTCTGGCAGAGTATCACTCGTCACAGACTCGTAACGCCGTACGTAGAGGTCTTCCCACATGGAACTCCGAACTATGATCGACGCAATGTGCTCGAGGCCTTTGGCCAAAGAGGAAGCTTGTTCTATGGGGTTCAAGAAGAGCTAGCGGATCATCAAACAAGCATTAGTCTTCCGAGGCTAGCGTGCGACAAAGGTATTGACCTACCGGTAGCAGCAGAGTGACACCACCCCAGGCAATAGATGCGGTAGGATTTGAGCTCAGGGCTTTAGACACATAGTCCTTGCTCCAATCGACGACTGCAAGAACCGACTTCACAACGTCTTGGGCTTCCACTTCGAAGCTCCTGAATCTCAGCTTCAAGGTGTCTCGTTTGACTTGATCCATCTGATTTTGGACAACCTTACTCATCCAGTCTTTCGTATTCGCGTCTGAGTTCATTCTGTCGACGGTGTCAGGCAAGCTGCGACGGATCTGATCCTCAAACTTTTGGACGGGCGAATCTTCCTCATCTCGCAGGCTCTTGTATGCCACAGCCCACAATTGTCGAATAGAATTGCCACTTTCTTTGGGGGCAAGCAGCTGTTCATCTGGGGCTTCTTGGAGCGCACTTGCGTCATCCAAGCCTGGATCTGCTGAGGATACTACCGATGCCTGGATCGTAGGTACGTGGCTAGATCGTGTGTTTATCGACAGTCTCGATTGCGGCTCTTCACTCGACCCAGTATGAATGGGTCTTTTTGAGGTGTGTTCTTCTTTGTGGCGGTGGAAAATCTTCTTGAACTTTTCCTTAAAAATCATGGTGTCGACTTGGTTCGGCAAAAGTATTGGGCACAGTCGGTGTTAAGAGTTTGACCAGAAAAATAAAGTGTACGACGCTGAATAGATTGCTCTAGTTCAATCAAATAGCACATGAAATCCACAATTGCACATGTTGAAGGAGAATATAATCGAGATGAAATCAAGTGGAAGATTCTGGCCAGCTGTCTATGGAGGAAGAGTGCGGGGTATGTGATTCGGGCTCCAGTATCTCTACCTAAAATAAGGCGCCTAATCATTGGTTAAGAAACGTCCAGGTTAGGAAGTATTGGCTGAAGTTTACAGCTATACGCGTTGGGGGCCTCAATATGCATGCAAAATGCAAGTTATGCAGATCGCCAAGTTGCCTTATTTCTATAAATAGGCAATTTTACGTACCTTCAAGAAGCTGTGATGAAAACAAGTACCAACAACCTCATACGGGTGTCGACCATAATGAAGTACTTTTCAGTTATATAGCCCTTATAGATCTAAGGTCTTAGGCCCTGTATATTGCGAAAGAAGGTTGTACTCAACTTACTGCTAAGCATGAAGAAGATACCAAAAGATGTTGGCGTGGCAAAAGTAAGGCTTTACTTGACGAGACTGAGAAGGCGCTCCTCGAATGTGAACGTGGAAATGTGCAGCTAGATCATACGTGATACAAGCTTAAAGATCAAGTACACATACATATATTACTAAGAGACAGGTCACCAACTATCTTCAATCATCTTCTCACCCTCCACTGTCCCTAATATATCCTCACAAACCACTTAGAAGCGAACAATCTCCATACGCTTCTTGAGGCGGAAAGCAATAGCACGCTTTCGCGAAGCAGCAGACTGGGTGAAAGCACCAGAGCCACCGAAAGGACCAGCAGCAGCGCCGTTGCGGACTCGAACAATGCAGACGTTGTTGGCGCCTCCGACGGAGCCTTCGCAGGTCATGCCCTGGGGCATCTGGACCTTGAGGGGGAAGTCGGTGTTAGTGGCGAGGGAGAGACCCTGGATGCCGATTCCAGGAACATCCTGGGTCACCTCTGCGGTTTGGAAGGCATCGGGGTCGCTGCCGCCGGAAGTAGCGTCGATTTCAGCCGTCATTGGACCGGCGCCGTCTTGGTTGATCTGAGAAGGTTAGTCAAGACACTCATGGCTGGTGGATAAGACTTACCTGTCTGTAGGTCATGGTGACCTCGCCGTTGTCAGAAGCCGTAGGCAAGCCCTTGGTAGCTCCCTCCCCAGCAGAAGCAGCAACGCTGGTCTCTTCAGCTGTCTCGGTCTTCTCACCACCACCTCCTCCACGGCCACCACCGAAGAGTCCGCCCAAGAGGTTACCCAACTGGCGCCTACGGTTGTTGTTGTTGTTGTTGCCCTGGTTGTTACCCTTAGGCAAGTTGGACAAGTCATCCTCAACACCCGCAGCGCTTTCAGTGCCGTTGTTGGTGGGAACGTTATTAGCGTTTCCGCTGCCCAAGAAGCTAGAGATCATGACGGCGGGGTCAACAGGACCATTACCCTGGGTCCTGCCCAGAGCGCTGGCCTTTCCACTTCGGATCTCACGATCACGAATGATGGAGGTGTCGGCTTGCGAACCGCATCCATTGCTTGAGCAATCACGAGGCGTTCCATCAGCAACTGTTCACTGTTAGTTATTCTCTTTTATACTACCAGATGGGGTTGCAACTTACCGCTGAGACCAGGCATGGTGACTCCATTAGCTCCCTCAACAGAGAGAACGACTCCATGAGCAGAAGCCATGGCGAAGAAGGCAGAGACGATAGCAAGAGAATGCATTTTTAAGGTTTTATAGATCGAAAAAGATTATTAAAGTTTGTGTTGCTGAAACTGAGCCGCCAGGGCTAACTTAAGACTTTCTTAGAAAGGAAGTGAAGTGAAGAGAAGATGATTGAGATGCTGCTGGATTATTCTCCAAAATGTCGAATGATCCAACTCTTATATACACATCTGCGTCTGTATCGCAAGTGAGATGTTTGATATCTACCTCCTCGGTTGTCGGCTCGCTATGTCCTCCCCAGCGCTGATCATCAGCGATCAGCAAATCGCATCAGAAGAAACCCCATCCTCAGCTTCAGGTCATCGTTTCCATTTGTCTCAACGCCTCTCACAGCCACATTATTTCCCTCTCAGTAAGTCAGTTCACGAGTCTCAAGTCTTGACCCATGTTTCAAAATTCTTGGTGTTTCATGTTTCGCTCAGACCCCCCCCACGAGATCTAACGTTACACCCAGAAAGACTTGACACGTGAAACTGTCAGCTCTAACAATTCGGAGATCTCTTGGCTCTTTTGGCGGATGCGATTGGTTTCTCAGATTTTTGCATGTTCTAAACACCAAGATGTTTGAGTTCGTGATTCACTCACGTCGGCCGCTGCGTATTATTAATAGAGGTTAACCCTGGGCCTAACACGCTTTTAGGGAAGAGTTTTAAAGGCTTTGTTTGCGAGAGAATGTTCTTTTGATCGGCGCTAATAGGTTCGTGTTTTTGGTGATGAAACCGGAAACGAAGAGTACCAGGTAGGCGCAGCTCTTTGCGAACAAAAGGCCAAGGCCAAAGGAGATCTATAGTCGGCGAAGCCGAACTAATGGTGCCTCCTGGTACTCTTGAAATCATTGGCAATTTGTATATCACTTGTGTCATTATTGAGCTGCTTCACTCTATGCAATGTTGAAGACCAATATATTGTCGCTAGTGGATGTGAGCAGTGATCAAGCGTTCCGTTTATGTAAACACACTCAATCGTTTATAAACAATTCATGCGTTATTCTACGTTCTTAGATATAATTGAGTTTGTTCTTCCTGGATGTGAATCCATGTGCACTCAGATTCTCGGCCGAGTGCCGAGCCGGCAGATCTCGGCATTCTCTCCACCAAGTCCACTCCACTCATGGAGTCTCACGATGCTGAAACAGCCACTAAGCGCCCCGTTTTGACAACGTTTCACCGCCACTTTTTGGGCTTGACACATTCAGCTTTAGGTATTAAGTTAAGAATTAGACGCTTATAGCTTAACTCTGAAGAAGAGGCGGTTCCATCTACGTCAAAGCGCCACAGCTGCTACCCCAAGCTCCAGAACGTTTGCTGTGTCATGTTCCAAGACTTGGCTTCTATCGCGAGGTCAATGAATGACCTGTCGCAACTTTTGAGGGTGAGAGGGCTGTGCAAGAATGAAACGTCGCAGGTGGACAGTATCTTGCCTAGATTGGAAAGGCATGCGAGCTGGATGGCTGTTTGGAATCATTATCAGCTTTAACTAGAGAAAACACGGGTCAAAATACGCAGCGCGACAAAATCATTTCGATGCTCCTGTTTGAATGGAAAGCGTTTGTTGCACTCTCTAATTGACTTTGTCGTTCTTCCCGTCCCCATACTTGTTGCAATCAATTGGCCATTCCTACGTGTCGCTTTTAAGCCAAAGTGCTTGATATTTTCCGAGAATATATGTAATTGAAATACAGGCTAACTGTTCACTCAACTGACTTGAGTAGTATATACACGAAATGTTCTGCTAGTTACGCAGCAAGAAGAAAGAAAAAACGCGGCGCGGCATTACCAGAAGACTCCATCTTTTACTGGTTGATAGGATTGTAGATAGGATCGACACCCTTCGCAGTACCAATACGAGCCTCGAACCAGAATCGCAATCTCTCTACCAAACCGCGGTCCTTCATGAATCGCGCAAACTCAGCTGGGTTGGTGGCAGTCTCGTTGCGAAGATCAGGGAAGCCCTCTGGGGTGGCGATGTCGCGACGAACAGACCAAGTACCCATAGCAGACTGGTACTCCTCGCTGAGTATGAAGTTGTGCAGAAGCTTGGCTCCCTCGGGATGAGGGGCGTCCTTGAGAATGCCGGCATACTGCGACCAAGAGACGTATTTACCACGCGTGGGCTGAGAGAACTTGATAGGCTTGGATTCGCCGAAGCCTCCGCCGGTAGCGAAGTAGGCGGCTTCAGTGGCGTTCTTCTGGCTGATTATGACGCCGGGTGTGTTTGTGCCACGGACCCAGCGAGGGTTTTGCTTGAGGAGATCCTCGAACCATGACGCTCCATACTCTTGCATACTAAAAGCTGGTCAGGTTTATCGCCGTAAAAATCGTGATGAACTTACATGAGATAAAAGGCGAAGAGAACTGCGTCATCGTCGTTGGGGTAGGTCAGGACAAGCCTGTTCTTGAACTCGGGGCGTAGCCAATCGGTGTACTCGGCGGGTTCCTTGATACCGCGAAGCTTGTCCGTGTTCCAGGCATTGGACCAGAAGAAGATGTACACTCCATACCAATAAGCAGTGCTATCCTTGAACGCATGGTCAATTTGGTCGAAGCCCTTGGGGGCGTAGTTGAGCAACGCGCCCTCCTGAGCCCAGCGAGGATAGTCGTTCAAGGTCTGAAGAATCACGCTGTCGACGTAGACTGACTTTCCACCAGCGGCAAGCTGCTGATCAACTCTGACGTCATGGTACTTGGATAGATCAACAGTCACATTCAGCTTCATTCCCGGGAAACGCTTTTCGAATGCTTGCTTGAGGCCGGCTTGTTGGTTGGGTGCATCTCCGCCGTGCCAGAGGGTAACGGTATCTCCCTCCTTCAAGGCAGCTTTGTAAATCTCATCGAGACTTCTGGTCTCAACCTCGACTTTTTCGTTGAAGCCGAGGACTTGGTCATAGCCCATGACAGAGCTAGCCAAAAAGGCGAGCGAGAACAAAGATTGCTTCATATTGGAAGATTTGAATGAGGAGAAGATGATGGATGTTCTTGGGCTTCATTTTCTCATCGACGGACATCCGGGTATTTATACGATTTACTCGTCCATACGAAAAACTTGATTTGGTCTACGTTACATAACTCAATCTGACTCGGAAATACCGCGACGGTGTTTCCGGCCAAATCGTGGATAGAGTTTTGTCAATGCCGATCTCGCATGATGGCTTATATGAGTGCCGGGATTACGAGATGCCCCATGTTTCTACGGTTCCTCCAATAAGGAGCACGATTGATTATCGACGCGCGCGGTTCGGAGGGGCAGTGGGATGGGCGTCATCCCGCCGACTCTGCTTAGTCGTCATTTTCGTACTCGGCCTTCCTAAAGAGAACAAGATGACCGTGGTCGCATTACGTGGTTTATTATATCCGCGACTCGTAACGAGGCTCAGCTTGAACTCAAAATTGGCAGGGATGATTTCTTGACAAAGAACACTCGTGATTGCTAGTGACACTGACTAATTATTTAGATTACTACAAATCACCATGTTGAAGACGGTAATTACAAGGCTACAATTACGCCTACACCTTGGTTATGATCACGGTTGAACGGTTATTCAAGGACAGACTTTACATACGATAACACTGGCTCAGTTTAGAGATCTGATGTTACTTCATGATTCGATTCCACTATGGACTGTTCACCGCCTGACTCAGGATGCTTGCTCCTATATACACGACAGTGACCCAATTTCTTCCACCAATTACGCGAGCGTCTTCTCGCTCTTCTCAATAATGGGAGGAGGGCGCTGGATGTCCTTGCGAAGGACGTATCGCTTGAAGATATAAGGCAGCCAGACCTTTGTCTCATGAGACAAGAAGCTCTTGGTAGGGACGGAGAAGACCTCTGTATTGCACGTTAGTAAATGCGCTTCATTGACGTTTTAGTGGGGAAGACTTACGATCCAATTCCTCAAGGGTCATCTGCTTAGTCTCGCGAACGAAGCAGAAGATCATACCCCAAGCAATGAGGTTGAGTCCAGCATAGAAGCCGAAAGCTCCGGTAGGTGTCATGACAGTCTTCATGCGAGGGAAAGTCAAGCCGAGAACACCAGCGAAGGTGTTGTTGATGCAGACAGCCCAAGCCATACCCTGCTCTCGCTGGATGGTGGGGAAGACCTCAGCCGAATACTGGAAGGCCACAGGTCCCTCACCGAGACAGTAGGCGATGGTGAAAAGGTAGACGAAAAGAACAACAGGACCAATGTTGGCAGCTCGGTTGTCGCTGTTGTTGAGAAGAGAGAGACCACCGGCTAGCAAGAAGATGCACATGAAGGGGAAAGTAGCCAGGGTCAAGAATCGTCGGCCCTTGGTATCGATCAGGAAGAGAGTAGGAATGGTGAAGACAACCTGGATAGCACCATATCCCAAAGAAGCATACAGAGCCTCGTCGTGGCTATAGCCAGCCTCTCGGAAGATACTAGAGCTGTAGAAAGAGATGATATTGATACCGCACATCTGCTGGGCCAACATGACAGTGCTAGCGCCGTAGTTGGCACGTCGAATTCTAGGAACAGCGAAGCAGTCCCAAAGACGACGAAAGTAGCCAGCGCCAGCGTTCTCGCGAAGCTCCTCGTGGTAGATGATGTAGGAGTAGTAGTAATCGCGAGCGCCGATGATGGGGTGAGCTCGAAGCTTAGACATAGAGACGAAGCCATCAGCAATGCGACCGTGCTTCATCAGCCAACGGGGAGATTCGGGGCAGAAGTAGATGCCGACGGCGAGGAAAAAGGCAGGGATGAAGGCAGAGCCGAGTTCAAGACGCCAGGCGATGGCACCGACATCTTTGACGATGACGTTGGCGCAGAAACCGAGGAAGATGCCTGCTGTAGTCAGTATGGAGATTCGATTAACGGGATCTGGGGCAAGCGTCTTACCAATGACGACCCAAAGTTGCCAGAACATGACGAGGGCACCTCGAATTCGAGCTGGGGCCATCTCAGCAGAATAGATAGGCACGGTAGCATTCTTAGCACCAATACCGATTCCCATAATGAAACGGATGGCAAAAAGCTCTTGCCAGTTCTTAGCGAAACCAGAGGCGATAGGGGTAGCTACCAAGCAACAGGCTGTAATGAAGATCTCTCCACGTCGGCCGAAGTAGTGGTTAAGAGGGTCGACGATAAAGGCACCGCTAGAGACATAATGTCAGATAAAGTCAAGATATCGTGAGTGAGATTTGAAGCTTACATCAGACCAGCCGTAAGGAAGATGATGGAGTTGATGATACCAACAATCCACTCATCGCGCCCCTCGCCATCAATACCAAACTCTTTGGGGAACGAGAGATTAGCGCCATTGGCACCTGTCTGATCCCAACCTTGCGTAGCAGCACCAACAGCGCAAAGACCAATTGAGTACCACAGCATCTTGGATCCATGCCACTTGTGGTCTCTCTCATAGATCAGAGCAGCGCGTTCGTCATCGAGAAGATCAGCCGATTCGAAGCTATCGGGGTCACGAGCGATGAGCGCTGCTCGGCCGAAGAGGTCGACGTGCTCAGACATGCCATTGGACTCGGCAAAGGCGCGAGCGTCAGCGACGACTTGATCCTTTGTTTTGCTCTATGATATTGGTGAGTTATGGGAGAGATTGGGATGAGATGTAGCGGAATGTACCTGTAGAGGGTTTTGGATAATGTTGAGAGCGACGGATTGACGACGACCATGGGGAGCATGCTCTAGAATCTCAGCACCGCCCTTCTCAGGCGGAGGCGTGACAGTCTTGTCATCATAAGACGAGCCACCATGGCCAGGTGAGATATCCTTGTCATCCATGTTTAAAGTCCAGTGAATCAACAGTCAGTGAGAAAGAGAAGAAGAGAGACACTGCTGAAACAACAACAAGAGATCTTCATAACCTGAGGCTGGTATTATTATATATAAGCTTAAATTTAAAGCACGGCAGTTTGGCAACCCTCTGGGGTCAAACTTGGCAACCCGAGCTGCCAAGCCCAGGCAGCAGGTTAACAGTCTTGGCCGGCATGATATCACTTCGCGCCAAGAGCCTGTTGGAGGTGTGCTACCCCGTGGGATCAACGCGGAGAAGCTGGTTTTATTGGACTAGAGTACTAGAGTGGGACCGGTGCAGGGCTTTTTGCTTGTTTGCTGTTTGCAATTGAAGATCATTGCCTCCTCTTCGGACTCATCAATTGCCGTCTGTTTGCAAGTTCTTTGTCAGATTACCCTGTTGTTATGAGGCATATCGACCTCAATCAGAAGCTGAGGTATCTCCAGCTTTCACCTCATGCGGAGAAAAAAAAAAAAGTGACTTTAGGCACCCAAATTCTTCTCCCTTTCTCCCCTAAAAACCAAGCTTGTTCCTCTCTCCCCCCGCTTACCCCACATGTTGTGCCATGGGGGAAAACAACCGCAAAGTCTTGGCCCATCCTTTGAATTTCTCCACTTAAGCGAATGATCCAATCATCGATATGTTTATTTCACTGCCTGTTTTTTAGATCAGGAATTTGGTCTGAGCTTTTTGGGGAAAACGGGCGTTGGAAGAGGAAGTGTTGGTGCTAAGTGGGACGGAGGGCAAAGAATACGGATGCCTAATTGAGGTTATTGACTGTTGATTAGTTGGTGAAAATTTTGTCGGCAAAGATGAGGCTCGGGTATCTCGGGCAATGTTAATGAGGGATCGTTTTATGGCTTGCATGGTCAATGCTACCCCGTGGCTTGAGACTTGACTCAATTGACCGGGCGGCTGTAGGCGAACTTGTCGCTGTTGAAACGGTGCGGGCCATTGTCAGCAATGAAATTGAGTTGAGACAAGCCCGTTGACGTTATATATAAAGTTAAAATGCGATCGTCGTTATTTGTGTTGATCAGGGTTTCGCTGCGATCGCAATCAGCGGTAGAAGATAGTCAATGAGCGGCTGCGACGTTCTATGATGAGGACTCACTACGTCACCCTGGTTCATCGGAGCATTTGACGATAGTCGAGATGCTTCCAGCCATGCTCGCTAACCCGAACAACACTAGCCAAAGTGCGGCTCAATCCACGATATCGGTATCAACACCAGTCTTCAGAGAATGGTCTGGTCAATTTCATTCTCGAGCATTCCCTCGGGTTTAGAATCATACCACTGCACGAAAATTTATGTAAGAAATACCTACCAACATCTACGAAAGAGACCAGGATCCTTCCATGTTTCTGTTTCGCTCAACCCAATTTCGTGATCAAATCCTGTCGCGTAGCGACCAAGACGTCTCCACTCTTACCATTTTCTCTCCAACGAGCATCGGGTTGTATCGGGAATACCGGAAATGGCCTCAAAATCTCTGAAACAGGACCATGTCTACGTACCAGGGTGGTACGAGCTATTCCTGCTCATACGCTGGACCCAATAAGCAGGAATAACACGTGAGATTAAAGAAATGCGCTGGTCAGACGGGAGGTAAGAAGAGGCTTAGTAGCCAAGATGTCCAGCGGAGCACAGCGCTCCATTGGAACTCGTTTGGGCAAAGTGTTGGGGCCCCGTGGGAAAAATTCTGGTGGTCTCGCGTGCCTTGGTTTTGATCCTGCAAATCCGGGGCAAGGACATGCAGTGTCTTTGGGTATTCGGTCCTATACCTTGATCTGCGCTTTGTGTTACTAGACTTGGAGAATAATGCAACTTTCGAGACTATACCTTATTTGCGACCCTTGCTGAGATGTCAAACTAACAGATTTGAAAACAAAGAGTGATTTAAAAGCTTAGCAGATAGTAACTATAAACATGTCGTGATGTTCTCTATATGATAGCTATTAAAACTAATATATATAACAACAGAGATAGAATACTAAATAAAAATATATATTATCTTAAATTAGTAATTTCAGGGTTTAATTAATATTTATTTTACATTTTCTGATTAAAGACTTATACAGTTAACTCTAACCTACCCTATAGTATCTACACACCATTAACTCAGGCCTGGCCTGAGGCACTACAAAAACGGGCGGGATACCCAAAGCAGTTATTTTAACGTCGATCACCACCAGGGAAACAGGATGCCCCGCCTATATCGGATAAACTTTCGCCGTTCTTTCACACAAAACAAAGCTACGCCATGAGCTAACTACATTAAGTATGTGAAAAAGCTCACGTGTCTCACGTGCCGTGTTCTGCAAAGTGGTTTACATAGGGTTGAATTACAAATTTTAAGGATAACAGAACAATTCAGGAGAGATTAAAATACAGCAAGAATAGTAATTCCCTGCAACACGAATTGTCCTTATGACTTTGGGTAATTTATTATATTGGCCTCCTAATAAGCTTAAGCCGAGCAATGAGACATCGGCTATTTAGAGCTCCTACCTCTGTGTTTGCATGAACGTCAAGTGGCTTAAGTATAAACATGACCTTACCACTACTACTAGTTTGACCCAAAGGATACTGCATCGAGGTTGGCACCCGTGTTAAGGCACGTGAATCCAAAATTAACACCAAATTGGTCATGCTGAGCTACAACCTCTCTAGTAAACGTGTAGCCTGAGTTAATAAAAAACCAATCCGGGTAAAGGCCACCTAAACCCATATTTCCTTCCTGCCCTGGCAGGTTATGGAGGCTATCTTGAGGCCCCGCCAGACAGACAGCGCTTACAAAAGGGCATCCATTGCTACTGTCATCATCGATGAGCTGGTTAACGCAAACGTAGCCTTTGAGGGAGTAGCGGCCTGCTCTACAGAATTTCTTGTCAAGCTTTTGGTATAAGTAGTTCTTGTACTCCGAGCCAGGGCCGGTTCCGGGTTCAAATAACTGGCGTCCGGATGCAGGGCCTTCCTGACTCTAATCACTGAGGCTGAGGGGATTCGGGTAAGGCTTCACTATCCATGGGGCGGTTGTGTCATCGTCAAAGCTGGGGTTGACGAGATAAGTAGGCTCTCTTTAGGCGGTTGTAGTGGTCGCGGTAGTATTCTCGGAGACAATAGTTGAGCTTTCAGTTGTGGCTATGACTGTAATAGCCTCGCTGCTGATGGCTGTAGTTGATGTTTCGACACAGCCAACACTGTCACCTTCCTCTTTCTAAGCCATATCGCTCTGTAAAGGAAGCAAAGCGAGTAAGTATCAGCTGCTAGCAGATATGCCCTGCTATTTTATTTAGGTAAACATTATTATCAATATCTAATTAGCTAAATATTACTAAAAAGTATAAACTATTTAATGTCGATAATAAGGCTGTGTAGCTCTTTATACTAACTTAATACTAGTAACATTATTTCCCTGAAAGGCTGTAGAAATATCTTGATAAAGCTTGTAACCATGGATATGAAGTGCCCAACGAGAATCAGGAATCTTAATCCACCCATCAAGAGCGGGAGCATGGAGCTCTGGTGGAATGTTTAGATAGTGGATGCTTACCGCACCCACTCTGCGCCAGCCTGGGTAAGTATACAAATTCGAGATCAAAATGCCAACTATAAGTCTCCCAGTTGCGTAGAGTGGAAGCATAAAAAGCTGCTGCTGAGACACAAGACTCATAATGTCTGCTTTAGAGCCATCATAATCGAGGTTTGTGCTTTCTGGCCCTCCACACGAGTCCAACTGGAAATTGCCTATCTTAAAGGATCTGACTTCCATATTGTGCCATTCGAGGGAATCGACGGGGACAACAAGCCCTTGTAGCTCGAGGATGCCGTTTGCACTAAGCACCGAAACCCCGGCTGCCTCTCTTGCCGGAGTTCTTATGACGCAACAAAGATACTCTTGTTCATGGTGTGCCGATGGGTAGGGGTGAAAACATATCTCCCTGTCCAAGGAAAGCCATGACCAGCTAGGGGCACGGTGAGTCGCTTGAATGCCCGAAGGCAGCCGACCGTTGGCTTTATAGACCCACCACGCAAGATCAGCGATGATTGTGCTCTTCCAGGTTCCTGCGACGTACTCGTCACGTCCCGCGGATTGAATAAGTTTGGCAATCCCGGCAAAAGCGATAAGCTTATCCGTATTGAATGTGAGGTGACAGGCCGAGTAAGCAGTAACGATCTCATGCCAGCGACTGCAAAACTCCTCTGAACTCAACGTGTTCATCGGTTTAATCAAGGGCCAACATACATCCTTTTTGTAGTTATCCTCAAAACGAGGTGGCAGGCCAGCCGGAAACATTTGAAGTGCGCCTCCTCCGTTGCATTCCCAAGCCAGTTGCCGCATTCCAAAGTGAAGCACACGTGGTGCTAGGAATCGCTCCTGAAAGACCCAGCCACGTTCCATCAATGGTGACTCGCCGACCTCATCTTTCCACAAGTCTCCATCGACGAAGAAATTACTGCGCAGTTCTTTGTCATCCATTAGGACGAGCTTAGAGGGGAGGACGTGATTCCAAGACTCAGGAGAGAAGATGGATGGGTTTTCGTCCTCACCAGCTGTGTATGAAGCCGATAAGTTGAGAAAAGAATTCGCGTATACGTCGCCCATCTTCAAGGCCTCCGTCTTCCAGTCCCCACAGGCAGTATCTTGCATAATACAGAGTGAGTCTATCCAAAGGTAACGGATCTTAAGTAGCCTCGTGACCTCAATTGCTTGCTGGAAGACGCGCGGCAGACACGATGTATCTATAGAGCGCCTGAAGCGACTGAGCGACTGCGAAGTGAGCTTCTCATATTTGTAGTTGCTCCACCGATGGCTCAGTGTCATGTACGGCCCGATGGGTCTGTCTTCTTGGGTGACAACTACATTTATCATGCCCTCATCTCCAGTCAAGTCTAGTAGACGGGTGGGATACCAATCTACTCCCGGGGATGAGCAGCATGCTGTATGTAATTGTCTGCAATTGCCTATCCAAGCTTGGATTTGAGAAATATTGATGAGGTTAGGAGCGCTGTCCTCTACATGTAACCTTGTTTGTGGAACTTCTGTAGCTGATTAGAATCAATGAGGATCATGAGACTCCAAGATCGCTCTCACCTCTTTGCTTGTAGAACTGGAGCTCTACGAGGCAACCTGACTTTTTGTCGCTTCCATGATTGCGATATAGGATCAACTGACGAACCTCCAAGTTTTGACGACCACGACTGTCAGGTGGCAAAGTTTCGTCAGAGGGGCTATGGAGAGTTCTTGGTTGTGCCTCTTGCTCGAGAGAAGCGAAATCAGCTTGAACGGTGACTAGCAGTTCATGCTTGAGCCATCGTTCATAAACTGCGGGGTAGTGGTCCTCCAAGAAACCAGCGTGTTTGATGCAAATCCAGCATTTTCCCTCAGCGTCTGGATCGAATGAAGGGTACGCTACGGTGGTTTCCCGTTTGGGTTGGATGGTTTCTACCTTGGGGTAGATGTCGCAAATAGCATCGTGACATGGGCCGCACACAGGCATTGCAAGTGAAGATTATTTGTAGGTAAGTTGAGAGGATACTTGATGATGTTCTGCAGAAAAGAGGTATTTAAAACACCTCACATTAAGTCACTTGCCAGTCTTTCAGGAATGAGCTGAACCAACATGCATATTCTTAGAGCCAGTTAGGCTTTTTAAACGATGCGTAAAGTGGGGCCAGCTTGAGATGTCCAGAGGTAGGAATACGGTATTTTGCCTTTTTCTACTCCAAGACTTAAGGGATTATATAACTTTAAGAATTTTCACTATTTCAGACCCTTAATTTGCAGTTGAGGCTCATGGCTGAGAGCTTAAATCAGCAGACAGAACCAAGATATCAAGCTAATGGATCAGAGAGCAAAACTGAAAGTCAAGATGTTGCCAGGCCTGTGATGATAAAAGTGAAAAGCTCTTTGGTTTGGCTTTTTTACAGTTCAGAGATTATCTTATTGATTATGGCTTGATCATAATTCGACCCGCAGAGGAGTATGACACTGGTTTGCCCAGCCAGTTTTGAAGCCACCTTGTTGAAACCAGCAAGAGCCAAGGCAGCAGACCCTTCAACAATCATACTCTCAGACCAAGCAAGTTCTTTCAGCGCCTCCTTAATCTCATCTTCATTGCAATCAATCAGTTCATCGATGACTGCATTTGCCAATCCGAGGGTTATTGTGTCCTCATCGATGCCACCGGCACAAGCTTCGGCTAGAGTTGGTAGATGCTCTGTCTCAACGACGTGACCTGCTGCCATCGAAGCAGCTAGAGCCTTTGAGTTGGTTGTTGAAACGCCGTAGACTTTGATTCGTGGGTTGTTTGCTTTGAGGACGGATCCGATGCCACTGATGAGTCCACCGCCACCCATGGAGATAAAGATGTTATCGATATGGTCACATTGTTCGAGAAGTTCGAGGCCTATGGTACCCTGACCCGCCATGACATCGGGGTCGTTGTATGGCGATATATAAGTATAATCGCCCGAGGCCGCAAGCTTCTGGGCATGTTGCTCAGAGGCACCAGGCTCAGCGCCGTGGAGGATTACCTCGACACCATATGACTTAATCGCATTTAACTTGGCAGAAACGACAGTCTCAGGGAGGACGACGGTGAAATCCTTGGATAAAGTCCGCGATGCCAAAGCGCAGCCAATGCCGTGGTTGCCAGATGAAGCAGTGATCAATCGACCTTGTCCTGACGCCGACAGCTTGGACATGGCGCCTCGGATTTTGAAAGATCCCGTGAGCTGAAAGTTTTCAGCCTTGAAAAGGACGTTGGCTTTGAGATCGCGGCCAACCTTTTTGGCGGGGATGAGAGGTGTTTGGTAGATGTGATGACGAATGCGGCTTCGTGATTGCACTGAAGCTGCTGCAATTTCTTGAAAGGTCGGCATGGCGATGGCAAGTTACTATAGAGAACCAAGTAAGCTGTGATGAATAGATTTGATTTGAAGAGAGATCGATGATGGAGCAAGCTGCAGGTCTCGGTCGTATTTATGTTGACTTTCGTAGTTTCAGGGCTAGCCAATCATTGGAAGCACTTGGATGTCTTAACTAAGGCGCGCAGAAGCCATGTCAGCAAGCAACTAAGCTAAACCATATTCGGCAGCTCTTTGCACTTCGGTAATTGGCTGCATCGCCAATACTGAGCAGCTCATGAGATTCTGAATGCTCGATAGGTCCTTGAGCCGGTATGTCATTGATGTATTTGAGCTGTGTCTTCTAGCCTAATGAAGAAAATCTTGCCTTGTCCAATTATGGACTAGCAGAGGAAGATCTACATAGAAGCGTCAGTATTAGACCTGCCTAATTAGGATAATTAAGCGTTAGTATCCACAAGGGCAAGAGTGAAAAGATCTAGTAGGTTGATCTAATTAAGATATCTTAACCTTGTCTCAAGTTACACGACCATCACGCAAGCATAGTTATATAGTTCCTCGACTCAAAGTGAAACTGAAGCACCTTGCTTACAGCGTCGCTGAACATACAGGTCAGCTTCCTTCTAAGCACCCTCACGCTCTCCCTGATCAATAGCGGTGCAACGTTCGAGCCTTCGAGCGCCCCAACGCCAGCAAGGTAAGGACGACTGTTCTCTTTCCCAGAAACCCAGTCAATGATGGTAGAGCGATCGATATACCTATCAAAACGGAGGATCTTGAGGCGGCTCTGTCCGAAGGGCTGATCTTCTGCTGGGGGCCATAATGGCTGAGCAATGAAGTTAACAGACATGGTGACGGCCCAAATGGCCAACGTGGCGATCAAAAACGCCATTGTCCCGCTGTAATCGTTAAATGGACGTTCGCGTATGTAACTATAGACCTTAGCCGCATGGTAGATGACCAAGCGTGCCTCAGCTCCTTCACTTTTGACCCAGTGGGCCAGTCTCACATCGGCCTCGCTGCGCTCTACCCCACTAACACGCCAGCCAGAGAATGCCATAAGCTCTCTCAAGGGCAGGCGAAGAAGCAGGCTAATGATGTGATTATGTTCGAGGGCTAACCAGCCAAGTCGATCTGAGGCTATCATTTCATCCTCGTCCCTGCGTAGAACGTCGAGATAAACGCAAGCGTCCGGGCCGCGTTGTTCGTCAAAATAAACACCGACTATTAAGAGAAGTCTGGTAAGATCGGTGCAGTGGCTGGGAATCTTTCTAGACAAGTAAAGTTCGTCTAGTGCCTGCCGCAAACTGTAGGAAACGAAGGGATCTGTGGGAGATTACTATCAGGAGTCTGGTAGTGACAATTTCCAGTGCTTACCAGAGGTCATTGCTAGGTCAGACACCCATGAATCTTGCGATTCTGCTGCCCAGAGTGTTTGACTTGACGGCATTGGAATTTGTAAAAGGTCGATAGGAACAGTCGTTGGTAGGTCGAAAAATAAGGCAAGCTGACAATCTACGAGCTTCAAATCAGGCGTTAGTTGGGGTGGTTTAGTTTAGTGTGAAAGAGGGAAGCTGCTTAACGATGGAGTTCTAGTAAAGTCTGGAACGTACCCAGGCGAGATAAGCAAGACGCCTGTAGCTTTCTGCGTAGACCCAGGTCTCCCATTCCCCTGGAACTTGTCGCGAACAGTCTGATTGATATTTAGAAGGATCACTTGCTTTCTTGCAGAGGAGAGCAAGGTGAGACATGTTCTTTTGTGCATGCTCAGCCATCTCCATGCTGCCAGAAAACATCATCCCGATTTGATTAAGCACAGTGGCTTGAGCGAGGCTTAGATGAGACGGCGGATCTGATGCAAAGCCTCGTTCGTTCTTATAGGCATTGTGAGCTATCTCTTTGACCAATGGTGTGATGCAAGTTATGAAGGAAGTTGCGGCTTACCCAGAGATTTATTGACCGGCGCAGAAACTCATGTAGATACAGGACGGCACTATCTAAGCCGAGGGCTGAATATCGACTTCCGATGACAGCCACAGCAAGCGTTAAGATCCACGGGGCTTCCTGCGGGTTGAAGGTTGGTTGGTGGATTATAGGAAAGAGCGGTTGGAAATGCTCGAAATATGCCTGGATAAACGCCGCTGTGACTTCAAATGTTGGGAAGGGTTTATTAGTGAAGGCTTGATGAAACCCATTGTCCGCGTTTAATGTGGTGAAGTGAACAAATATGACGTTGTAAACCTGTTGACTCAGAGCTGGTACATGGTGGTAGTCCTCTATCTTCCAGGTGAAGTCACTCATCGTCACATTATCGATCAGACCTGTGAGCTCTGTAAAGGTTTGACCACTAGGCTGTTGTTGCAGGAAATGATGGGCTGCTGGAGGACGAGAAGGCGATAGTTGTTCAGGGGGTTGATTGGTGATCATGTCAATCACCTGATCGCTGGTGAATATGGGCCTGGGTGCCCGTCCTGGCGGCAATTTGGTACGTTCCAATGTAATTTGGTTGGATGCATGACCCCGAAAACCCTCGACGCGAGAGCTGTTAGAGCTTTTAGCTATTTTGTAACCCTCATCGATGAGGTTCAAGGCAACAGGAAGCTCAGGATACCAGTCCGTGAGCCACGGTGCTCCATTTGAGAGAGGTGATGTACCGAGAGCTGAGAGTCCAATTTGATGATCAACCTCATCAGGCAGACCAAAAGATGAGGCTAGTGACTGATGATTGTTGGTTGATGCTGGATGAGCCGAGGCTGGCTCAGATGAAAATGTCTATATACGTGCATTTTAGCGTCAAAAGGCAGGCGGTAGAAATAGACTCATGCGCGGTACCTCTGATGTATCCAATGATTGACTAGCGATGGATAGAGCTCCTCCATGTTGGCCCGATAGTGACGCTCCAAGATCTGGAGATAAACACGTGTCCAAACGGCGAGCACTGCGTCTCTGATCGGAAACATAGAAACATGTCTTTTGCTTCCCCACGCATCTTAGACATGGATCCCGGCCATCACATTTTTGCTTGGACTCAGCGCAGGCACGACAAGCCCTTGGAACGCAGACGCGGCGATGACGGCTCCCTGGACCTGCAAGTGCAGGAGGCGGTTGGGCATGACTCCGCACGTGACGAAGAAGAGCATCTCTTGGACAATCAGTCAGTAGGTCTTCAGCATGTTGGCTCATGTCACTACCTTCTCGCAAAGTCCGCCCCACAAGTGGTACAGGCGAAGGGCCTGGCTCCGATGTGGCGCAGAAGGTGACGCTCTAGGTGCTCGGACCGACGGAAGTCTTGATTACAGAACGTGCACCGCATAATCATACTGGCCTTGTTTGATCGATAACACCCAAACTGACTGAGCAAGATCAGAATGGCCGCCGTGCTTGGTGTTCGGGGAAGGGGATGTTGACTCGGAGGTTGTGGGGTTGAGGCATGGGGAGGGAGGAGCCTTAAGACTGTTTTATCCCGTGACTTGGCTTGTTTCTTGATCTAAGTTATATCCGAACCCCGCATTTTTGAAACCCCGCGTTGTCTCCCGTCGTCGAGTGCCGGCAGGAGCCAGGGATGGGATGGGAGATGTGGGGAAGACCGCCGGAGAAGCCGCAGATCCCGAAGTTCCGTGTCGGAGATGCATGTGTGCAAAGGCTGGACTAGGCGGCTTCTATGCGCCTGATAGGAACGTGCGTCACATCTACGTGCTAAGAGCTCGTATAATACCTAAAGTAAGGGGATTCTGCTATGGACGATCCCTGGATAGAAAAGGCAAGTCATTGCCTTGCTTCCCTTCGCATCATACTTCGCGTCGTGTCTGATCCTGCCAGCTACTGCACAACTCATTATACCTAACAACATTTCAACCACTCTAACTGAGTCGAAAACATCCAACAATGGCTACCTCTGACTTCAGAAAGCTTGGGAAGCTCACCTCTGATTCCGAGGGTCAGCAATGGGATATAATAGTAGTGGGCTCTGGTCACAATGGCCTTACAGCTGCTGCATATCTCGCCAAAGCTGGCCTCAAGGTACTCGTCCTCGAACGCGCCTCATATCCAGGTGGCGGTGTCGCCAGCCTGCCCATGACAGAGGCTGGGTACACCAGTGAGCGCCACAGTGCCATCCACCAGTTGATCCTCGCGAATCCCATGATCACGCGGGATGAGCTGGGTCTCCAAGCCCGTTATGGTCTCAAGTACCTACCCCTGGAACCTGCGTATGCCATCATCACGGAGGAGATGGCCATACCCATTTATCATGACCGGCAACGCACTATTCAGGCTATCCGCGAGTTCTCGCCCGAGGACGCTGATGCGTATGACAGTTTCGTCGAAAAGTGCGCGGCCATCACGGACATTGTGATTCCGTCTATGTTCGAGCCGCCTCGGGACATATCGGCTGAGATTGCCGAGAGCCCCTATGCCCAAGACTTTGCTGCTGGAACAGCTAGTTCTTCCCTCGATATCATCAAACGCGAATTCAAGAACGAGGCTCTTCAGGTCGCCCTTCTACGATTTGTTACCGAAGTACAGCTGGCGCATCCCAAGACCGTGGGTACTGGCCTCATGGTCTACCTCTGCTTTGGGCTTGTCGACAAATATGGTCTTGCCGCCCCTAAAGGAGCTGGTAATGGCTTCACGAATTCGGTGATTCGTTGCCTGGAGGATCACCACGGTGAGGTCCGCCTCAACACAGAGGTAGTCAAGATTGTCACCGAGGGAGGCCGGGCTGTTGGAGTGCGTACGCGTGCCGGCGAGCTGAGGGCCAAGATGGCCGTCATTGGGCAGATTCACCCGCACCACCTCGGCCAGATGGTGGACGGTCTGGATAGATCTGTCACGTCCATGGCTAAGGCGACCCGTTTGTCTGAATTCACTCTATTTGCTATCCACGCTGCCCTCGAGCGGCCTTTGAAGTTCAAAGCCGGGCCTATCGCCGACCAGACTGTTATGAACACCTGCTGTCCTGGTAAACTTGACACGCTTCTTAAAAGCTATGATGAGATGGCACAGGGTCTACTGCCCGAGAACATCATGATTGGTGCCTCGAGCATCAGCACAGCTGATCCTTCCAGGTGCCCTCCTGGGAAAGCCCTTCTGCACTGTGTCGTCATGTGTAAGGCAGATCTTGCCGACGGAGGTTGGGATGCCTGGGACAGGGTCAAAGATGACTGGGCTCAAAAGGTCTTCCGGTATTTCTCTAAGTACCTCAAGAACTTCACGCCTGATATCGTCCGATCCTATGAAGTTGTCACTCCCAGGGATCACCAGTCAGATAGCCCCAGCTTTCAGAGGGGTGATATCTGCGGGCTGGCCATGTCTGCAGGCCAGATGGGTTTGGAACGGCCGACACCTGCCCTGGCACAGTACCGTGTGCCCGGCGTTCAGGGACTCTATCTTGCGGGGCCCTTCATGCACCCGGGAGGCGGTGTTTGGGGTGGTGGCCGCCCGGTAGCGATGAGAGTGCTCCAAGACCTTGGGATAGACTTCCAGCGTATCGTGAACAGCGACGCAGCGAAACTGTGAGTCGAGATAGGATAATCGTTCTTGTAGTAATAAATACGTTTGATATTCTTAATCAGTCAATGGAAAATTAACTCAAAGGTCACTACTAAATCTGACTCCCGTCCCTGTTACGATGTCTGATGAATCTGTCTCGAGGGCAGATTTAAGTCAAATTGTCTCTACATATTGAATAGCACATAGTGATAGGCGCAGACCTTGGAAGAAGTCTAATCATGTCTATTACTGACCTGTTGGCCAGTCGTGTACTATTCTATTAAACTTAAGACGGGCTACTAGAACCGTAATTAGTTTACTTATAAGATTAAGTTCTACATAGTAGTAGGTTTGGAGCAACAGGCCTTTACTCTAAAAACAAATTATCATAATAGCATAAGTATAGTTAACGAAAGAATTTTATAATATAAATCATAAAGGTAAAAATACTTAAATTGCGTAAATGGTTTATACACTACTTGCTATTCTTAGTAGTTAGTTCCATTAGATAGTCCCTCGTTGGATCCATCTTGTGCTTTGCCCACGTTACCAATGCATCCTCGAACCCAGGGCAGGTGTTGACAAAGAACCCTCGGCTTCGAACTCCGTCCACAATGCTTTTCCCAACGACCTCAGCGCTCTGACCTTGCTCCTTCAAGAACCCGCCGAATCCCTTATGAAAAGCTTCAGAGGACGATCCAGACAGGTTATGGACCGTTTCCGTATACGTGACATCTGGGAAGACGACGCTGACACTGATACCATAGGAGGTGAGACTCGCAGCCATGCTCTGACTGATCGAGATTGCCGCCGCCTTGCAAAGGCAGTATGCAAGAAGGTCCTGCCCAACTATGGCAACGGGGAACGTCCCGTTTGGGGACGCGGTGTTGACGATATGTCCGCTGCCGCGCTTTATCATCTCAGGGATAAAACTCTGGACGACGCGGATGTAGCCACAGATGTTGACGTTCATCTGCAGCTGGAGGCTTGCCATGTCCAGGTCAAGAATGCTACCGGATCGGACCAAGACGGCGTTGTTGTGCACTATGTCAGGAATGCCAACATCTGATTGAACTGCAGTAGCGAATTCACGGACGCTATCGTCACTACCAACGTCGCAGTGATATGCCCTGGCATCCAAGCCGCCGTGGCGCAGTGTCTCAGCCAGGGAGCGTTGAGGCTCGTCGTCAACATCTGCCAGTACGACACGGGCACCAGCCTTTGCGTATTCCGCGGCTACGGCGCTCCCGATTCCATGAGCAGCACCTGTCACAACAACGATCTTTCCGGTGTAGTAGTCCATTCTTGTATGAAAAGAACAATCAGAAGTCTAAAGGTAAAGGGTTCGAAGGACAAGAACTTGTTTAATGGCCGAAATGATGGCTTAAAGGAGGAATTTAGCATTTTGTCTTTCGAATTGTTAGTCAGGAATAACAACTGCCGTGCTTCTTCTTGTTCCTTGCCGAGCAAGCATGTTTCGCATACTATCGAGCTTTCGGTGGATGTGGGGAGCGAGCTTCGGAGAGGCGTGGGGTAGACCAAGCGCTTGGCTCGAGACGTGTGTGCGTATCGGAGATTGTGGGGGACAGCCTAGTCAGAAATCGCTAACACGTAACGAGGATAGTGCAAATAGCTACTTTGAGAAGACTGGGCCTGTTATCAGCTCCCAAAGGAAAAGTGACATGTCTGGCCTAGGGTTGACTCCGACATTTCCGTGGGAACAAGGTCGGGATATACATATGTATATGAAAGTCCCTCAGCAATACCATCCTACTGTTGTAGAAGAACCTACACCCCATTGATACTTCTCGCTTCTTTAAACGAGCCCACACAAACTACGGCGATGACTACCGCCTATAAGGTTAAGCTTTGGGCTGCACATCGAAGGTGTTACGGCAACTACGACGGTTCCTGGACGGCAGCACAATTCGGCTCGATACTCTGTCTTCAATGTTAGACAAGCAAATCTGTCGCCTCCTGAAGCTGGAGAAGCCATAGCTGCCCGAAAATTGTCCAACATCAGCCACATGCTCGATCACACCGACGAAACTGCTCAACCACTCTTGGCGGGAATGCTAGGATGCATTAGAGCCGCCGGTACGACAGATGGAACTATTCCTGTGCTCTCCGACTCTTACCATTCACATAGATGCGATAAGCCTTGCTGAGGGCCTCGATGATTAAAAGATGAAGAAGTTTTACCAAACACCAAGCCAGGCATCTTTGCGGATACGACTTGCTATTGTGCTGACATGCTCCCTCATCTATGTCAAAAGAGCAGACGGGTTGAGGGATCTCAACACGGGGGGGGCTGCTCATGTAATACTCTCTCGTTGATGACGCCTCCATCTGCTGATCCTTCAATCAGAGTCAGGAAGTGTATTTCTAGCCAATGACCTTGAGCTTTGAGTCCCATCTAGCCATGACATTCCCTACCCCTTTATACTATTCAAATTAACCTTAACAAAAGATGACTTGAGTCCTTTGCTTTCAGCCTTGACGGTGAATGACCCTCGGCCGTTATACTTTCCCCGAACAATTGCCAATACCAACCCATTGAATGCATTCCTAGCCTTGGAAGGGAACGCAGTGAAGTCCGCAGGATACCCGTTATCCGTCGCAACTATTTCTCCTGGCCCCTGGACAGAAAACACAACGCTATTGTTAGCACGCGGTACAGTTCTCCCCATCGAATCCATGATGGTCGCCTTCAAGTACACGAGGTCCTCGCCATCGGCGTCAATCGCCTCACGATCCTTGTCCAATTTGATTCTTGAGGCTTCACCTGCAGTATCTGTTGTTTGAGTGGCCCACTGCTTTCCGTTCTTATATACTACCACTCTCACTTCACCGGGCTGATAAGTAGTTTCATTCCATCGAAAGCGATACTGTCCAGCCTTCCTCTTCAAGCGGCCCTGCGATTTGCCATTGATGAAAAGTTCAGCCTCATCGCCTGAACTGAATACATGTACGGGCGTCTTTTTCCCAATACGGTCGGGCCAGTTCTAATGGGGTATGATGTGCGCCATGGGTAGTTCCGGTCGCCATTGAGCCTGGTACAGATAGAATCTCTCTTTGGGAAATCCAGCTAGGTCAATAATCCCAGAATACGCGCTTCGCGCTTCAGGCCAAACCGGCTCTCCTAGATAATCGAAGCCAGCCCAAGTGAACCCGCCCGCGACGAATGGATGTTCGTCTTGAGTTTTGAAAACTCTATCCGCAGACGACCCTGCATCGGCAGAGTACAGCTCGTATCCAGAGATTTCCAATCGACCGTAGTCTGCACCAATGCTCTGGTTGATGGGCGAGCTGTCGTAAGGCGTGACGGGAAATGTGAAAGTACCACGGGTGCTGAGTGACCATCCAACTTCACTACCTAAGATGAGCTTATCGCTAAAATTTCCGTGGAAATTGTCATATTGCCCAGGTCGGGCTCGGGAACGGTTAAGATGTTCATATGCAGGCCCCCAACGGATACCTTCGCCCTGGTAATTCAGGCTAATGATATCATAGATCCGAGGTAATGTCTCGTTGGGAAAGCCGACATTTAACGATCCGGTGACAGGCCGTGAGTTGTCCTCTTCGTTAAGGATATTCTTAAGATTCTTGGCAATTCGCGTTGAAGCTGGAATATCATGCAGATTCTGTTCCATGACTTCATTACCAACACTCCACATAACCACAGAAGGATGGTTTCTATCTCGGCGTATGAAAGAGCGAAGATCAGGCTCATGCCAGTCCTTGAAGATGAGGTGGAAGTCACAGGGCACCTTCTCAATCTCCCAAGCGTCGAAAATCTCATCGACGACCAGGAACCCCATTTTATCTGTGAGCTCAAGAAGTTCGGGTGCTGGCGGGTTGTGTGCCATACGAATTGCATTGACGCCAAGTTCACGAAGCATCTCCAGTTGTCTCTTTGCGGCACGGTAATTGAATGCTGCCCCGAGAGCACCAAAATCGTGGTGCTGATTGGCTCCATGTAGATATAGCTTTTGGCCATTGACATGTAATCCATCGTCGGGTGTAAAGACAAGCGCACGGATTCCGAATTTTGTTTCATACTCATCAACTAGCTCTCGGCCATCAAAGAGGCGTGTCACAGCGGTGTAGAGGTGCGGCGGCTGCGTGGGTGGTGGTCCCCAGAGCTTGGGATTAAGCACTTTGACGCTTGCGGTAGTTTTTGGACTAGTTTTTGGTCCTGTTTGGACGATCTTTCGGGGAAAAGATGCAACTTTCTGACCACGTGCTCCTGAGTCTAGGTCGTTCTCGAAGATTTCTGTTTGTACTACCACGTTTCTTTCTTCTCTGCTATGGCTAGCAGTCTGGACTTCGATATCGATAACAGCAGAGTTAGAAGACACGTTCCTAGTACTGATGCGGGTTCCCCAGTGAGCGACGTGTATCTGTTGGACCTTGACAATCCATACGTTGCGGTAGATCCCGGCTCCAGGGTACCAGCGAGATGAACGATCTGTAGGATTTTCTACGCGAATCGCCAATTGATTTTCCCCTTCCTTCAAATACTCCGTGAGATCGATACGGAACGAGTTGTAGCCATAGGGCCAACCTCCCAAGAGTTTTCCATTGAGCCAAACCATGGGGTACGACATGGCGCCGTCGATATCCATATAAACATGCTTCTTGAGGTCCTTGGCGCTCATTTGAACTACTTTTCGGTACCATGCTACTCCCTGGATAGGCAGACGTCCCATATCTCCAGGAATTATCGGATCTTCCTCGGTGTAGAAGGGACCACTTATAGCCCAATCATGCGGTACTTGAACAGGTTCCCAGTCGCTATCATCGAACTTGGCATGTATATATGGAATATCCACTTCCGGCTCATCTTTTGGTCTTTGATATTGGTGATCGGGATTTGCAATGAAACTGTTACCAGATGGCAAGATCCAACTTTTGAGTACATAAAGATCTGTTCCATTTGCGTCTGGGCGGTAGTCGTATATCAAGGTATCAGAAGTTGATTCCGTCCGCCAAAATCGCCAGCCGTCTCTGAGCCGGACTCTTTCCCGGACATTAGGCACGTTAGGCTCATAAATGCAAAGGGCGGGAGAAATGAACAGGGCAAGGAGCAGGGTCCAAATCGTCGCCGATTTTATATCACAACCTTGCATTATGTTGACCATAAATATGTCGGATAAGTACCAAAGGCATGGCCGTTAGCTGGAACTGAGGTTGGGTGAAATAGAACGTATATATATTTCTTTATACGGTAAATCATATGGTATCTTATATTTAGCCGGGTGGGGACTGTTTAAAGAGGGGTTTTAGCCTGTGTAATAAATCTGTACATCACGCTATCTAAGATCTCCAAACCAATAGCATCATAGTATATACGTTTGGGAACTATTCTAGTGCTGTAGATCACCGCAGTAGGATTATTCCACCACTTAGCAATATCTCCATTTTTGTGGGTTTCTGCTTTAGATAGTATAAAACGCGGGGTAGAAGCAAACCACCTCTTCACCATATGTGATCAGATCTGTATGTGATTTTTACCTACCCCAGAAGTGATGACTTTACACAAACCAAGAAGAGAATGAGGAGGGTGAACCCGAAGTCTCAGCAACCACGACTTCTGACCCACAGGGCACGCACCAACTCCAATTCTACCTCTAACTCTGATTCTGATTCCAACTACCCAGAAGCTGAGGAGGATAACGGAGATGATTCTTTGGATGGATGATTGACTTGAAGAGAACGAAGAGTTATGCGTCAATGCGGTGTATTCGTTTGAAAGCCCACTGGTTACCAATAACTGAGTAGCGCTATGCAAATAGTTAAAAGATACAGCAGATAAACAGCTTCACAAACTTATGATGATCTTGTTCGACGCTATACCTACTGGCAACTCTGCTTCAGATACTGGCGGGGCGAACATGAGTTTCTGACTTGCGGGATACCGCCATCAACACACAACTAGCCTTAGAAAGTTCTAAAGTTCAAGTTTGCAGCTACTCCAAAAAGACCTTCTCCTTCCTTGACTCCACAGGTTTCCAGTTCAGTAGCCTTGTACAGAGGTCTATAGTCAGCGTACACTAGTGGAAGCGCCGCATAATTGAACGCTCCTCCTCGACGAGACATCGATCACAGAGAGGTGCCTTCGTATGAAAGAATTGCCGGAAAGTGTTGATGCTGAGATCGTATCATCCTCAACTGGGAGGGAGAGTAGAGAGTATACGCAGCCTGTGTCTTTGAAATGGTGCAGTATATTGTCACGCGCGGAGCTAATGTTAGCTCACTATCGCCTTAACATAGTAGGGGTTTCTCTGCAACGACGATGGCTAGCAAGTGCGGACTAGAAACAGCACTTAGAAGTGTATTTGGATTTACAAATAACCTTTGCATAGCTTACTATATTGAAGATCTAGAATGACTTTACTTGGATGGATTAATGAAGGAGGCTTAGCTCAGTAGGCCTCGGTAGATCATGGTGGTTTAGGGTATCAGAATATGTACGCACGGGCCCAAGGTACCGTGAGGGATTTTATTCGTCTGATCCTTGGAAAAGAATTTTAATTTAACCACTCTTGCTTCGTATTTGGCTATTGTACTACTGGCGGCTTACATATACTACTATGTAAATCATCTCAAGCTCTACCCATGTCGATCATGGTTACGGTGAGTCTCCACATGCCGGCAAGTGCGGATCAATTACTGACCGGGTTTTGTTCTTACGAAAAGTCCAGTGAAAAGCAAGGAGGCATTCTTGGAACCTTGGTGAACTTTCTAAGAAACACAAAAAAGTCTGAAATGCCGGATCCTGTGTCGTCTTCCGACAATTTACTTCCGCTTCAACATCTTTCTGTTCAGGAGCAAGAAAGGAACAAGGATGAACAAAGTGATGATGCCCAAGAAACAAAAGAACAGAAGCAAGAGAGTTGCAAAAATACTGGGGGAACAGTCTCAGATTCAAATCTGATCACAGCTGCAGGAGATCAGTTAAAAGAGCAAGCGCTGCGTCTTGTGTGGCAAGAGGTATCACCAGACAGTGATATAAGTGATCAGGGTACTGAAGCTCGACTCATTGAGTAGGTAGCGCACTGAAAGCATGCCTGTGGCGCTGATGATCTCCAGTTTTATTGTTATACCGGGAGTCTATGGCAATCGGCACGGCAAAGACTTTGCGTCGAGCCCTGGATCTGGAAGCTCAGCTTGGGTCACCCAATTCGCCAAGCAAGGCTGGGAGAAGCCCAAGAATGCTCATAGCAGCTGCCGAGTGTTTCGATTCGATTATGATTCTTCCGAGCTTTTCTCTGGTCATAGATCTCGAGAGGTAATCCGGCGAGTTGCATTGAGATTGCTCAATGGGTTACGGTTAAAACGCTCCGGTGAGACCAAGGTATGGGATCATTCACCATCCTAATACAGTATTCAGCCTGACATGAAGATCTATACACAGAAGCGTCTGATATACTTTATCAGCCATGATATTGGGGGTACTATTGTCAAAGATGTAGGTAATGAGGCTTAGAAGTACTGGAGTATCGAAACGTGTACTAACCAAGCTTAGGCTCTTGTCATGGCTGCTCTTGACAGGCGTTCATGGCAAGACATATCAGAGATGACACGAGTTTTGGTGAGTAAGCTCTATAAATACATTATATAGCTTATAGGGTCTGACACACTATAGGTCTTCAATGGCTGTCCACACCGCCAGAGAGACAAGGCTGACTTGGAAACGAGGCTGGCTAGCTTTCTCTATGAAAATTACTCTCATAATTCTGGCAAGCCGCGGCCTTCAGTGGCCTCAATATCAAGACTTACCAGAGCCATCATCCAAGTGAATGGCCTCTTCATAACCTCACATATCGCGCTGCGAAGCTACATCATAAGTCTTCACTCTCATCCAGAGACGAGTAGTGGGGTGAGTAGTTCAGCATCAGGTGCCATCGCTGTATGACCCAAGACTGACTGGAAACCAGGGTTTCGACGGTTACTGTGCGACATTGGGTATACCGCTGGAGAAGACACTGACAGCACCAACTGGGACGGACTATTCCCCTCTTACCAAGTATCTTGCCAAGATAGAGCCAGGTCTGTTCCATTAAATTCGACTATCGTGTTATCAGTATAGCTAAGAGTTCTTATCAGATGTCCGGGAGCCGAAAGAGTCCATCGGAGCACGACAATATGCCCAAGAGAGAAAGCTTCTTGCTCTAGCGTCTCCAATCTATCCGCTCCGTCACAAGGTTGAGCCTAACCCTTTGGCTGATCTACCAGATTATCAAACTTGGTTAAGCAGTCCTTGTCCTCGAATACTCTATCTTCATGGTAGTCATAGCGTCAGAGACGTGGCTGAGAGTGTATTCTACGCTCTTGAAGATGAAGCCGCAAAGGAGAAGCGAGGAGAAATTGTTCTATACTTCTCTTTCGATAGATTCGATGTGCGCGCTGATAGTATTCGGGACATGATCGCTACCTTCTTGGCTCAGATTTTCAGTCATCACCCAAAACTTGGATCTGTCATCAATCGACTCTGCAGACAGATTGAAAATGAACGAGGATGGACTGAAACAGATCTGATTCACTTCCTCGAGATGTTCAGAATCTCAGCAGAAGTCAAAGAGACGGTCATTGTTATGAATCACTTCGACGAGTGCACAAAAGCGTCACGAAAGATATTTCTGGACCAATTCACTAAAAACTATTACAACAGCGAGTCCCCTTGGAAGATTGTAGTTACAAGTATTGAGCCTGGTGCTCTGAGCGAAGAGCTATTGGATCCTTTTTGTGTCCCTATTGATATATCTTCTGGGGAGCTGGGAGAGTTCGCTGTGAAAAGTTTCGAGAGCGACATTAAAGCACTGATAATCTCAAGAGAGGATCTGACTTTCAGAGAAGAGCAGATACGCGGGGAGCTGCGGTTCATGGAAAAGCTAGATCCTCCGGTGCGCCATATTATATGTGAGCAGCTCAGAATTCGGGAAGAATGGCCCGAGGAGATGTCGACTGATGACACTCTCGGCTTATTGGGCCTTTCAAAACAATTGGAGGAGGGCGACAGGGCTGTGCTATCTGTGCTGAATACTGTGCTCAAGAAATACCCCAACCAGGACTCTCTGGAGTGTCTCTTCTCCTGGCTCCTATACGCTGTCAGACCACTCACAATCTGGGAACTTGCCATTATTACCTCGTTCTCAAATGAGAGGGAATGTAGCAAAGTCTCTCCCAGTTTCATGGCTGTCGACAAGCTTGTTGAAAGGATTGAGAACGACTTTGCTGGTATTCTTGAGGTGGATCACAATGAGGTCAGGTTCCAGCACCTTTACGTACACGAAGTCATGGTAAATGGCCACCCTTTGACTAAAGACGCCGAAGAGAAGGATTATCTGTGGAAGAGGATCAAAGGAAAAGCCCATCATCTCATCCAAAGTATGTGCCTGGACTACCTATCTCGAGACGCTGTCCAAGCATATGTCAGGGAGAGTTTCGCCAATACAGACTCAGCAACCTTCGAGACGCCCCCTTTACCAGACCGCACGAACCTTGCCTCATATGCTATCCAGGCATGGGCACATCACTATTCTCTCAGCTCCCCTCTTCCAGACATATCTACCTCATCATCGAAGAAAGACCTGGTTCAGACCCTGGCCAAAGCTCAGTGGTGTCTATCTAACCCTGCCACCAGACGCTCTCCTTGCTTCCAGTCTCTGTTCCCAATCTTTGCTGGACGCGGCCTCCCTAATGTGGTGGAGCCGCTAGGTAGTGATGATGCGTTACGAGGTCTTATCGAAGCAGCAAGCAAAGGACAGAAACAAGTGGTCGAGGATCTTCTTGGTGAATACGACTTTACGCCAGACGAGACGTGGGAGGTACTCAAGGCTGCAAGCTCCTCTGGCAGTGAGGAGCTGATGCATGCCCTGCTGGCAAAGGTAGAGGCCAAGGAGAAGATACATGAAAACTTTGAGTGGCCGCCTGTTTTGATTTATCGGGCTGCCAACCTGGGTCTAGAGGGCTTTGCCGAGAAGATACTCAGTCTTGGATGTCCTGCAGATCCAGATGTCGACTGGAGAGACGAGACATCCATGCAGGTGTCCCCTCTATACCAGGCAGCACGTCATGGGTATGCAAATACAGTCAGAGTTCTGTTGAAGCATGGCGCAAATATAGAGTACACCAGCCTGTCTGGAAGAAACTCGCTTCATAAGGCCGCCCTTGAAGGTCACACCGAGACCGTCAAAGCCATTCTGGAGGAGTCACAGGTCAATATCGACTGTCCTTCAGAATCAAATTTCACTCCTTTATATCTCGCGGTTCTAGGGGGAAACCATCACACAGTGAAACTGCTGTTGGAGGAAGGCGCAGACCCGAACATGGGCATCTCAGATTCTCAGACTGGTGATGATCAGTGGACGCCATTACATGCGGCGACTGAAGATGGTTTCATGAAATGCATCAGGCTACTTCTGGACAACGGAGCCAATCCGAATATTCCTGGACCGTCTGGGCCCCCGCTGCATTGGGCAGTCACTCACGCCCGCGTCGATATCCTCGATACGCTTCTTGAAGCTGGGGCTGACCCTCGGAGCAAGGCCCTCAAAAAACCTCTTCTGGTCACAAGCGTAGCGACTGTGCTGACAGGCGCTGGTCTAGGTATGCTAGAGCGACTTCTGGAGCTCGAGTTAGATGTCAATTGTAAGGACCGCGAAGGGAACACCCCACTTACCACTCTGATATGTTCGTACGCAAGTACAACAGCCGATGACTCGGGTCGAATAGACGAAGCTTTGAAGATGTTGCTAGACCACGGTGCCAACGCCAATCTGGCCGGCGACGATAAGCAGACCCCATTGCAATATGCAGTCCTAGTGAAACAATACAAGGGGGTTGAGATGCTCCTAGAAGCAGGTGCTGATCCGAACTCGGGCTCTAAAGAGAACCAGGCACCACTTTGCTCTGCGCTTGAGCAGCCCAGGATAGCCCGTCTATTGCTTGAGAACGGCGCAGACCCCAACGTTGGTTTCTCCGCCGGATTCACGCCCCTAACACACGCTGCATGCTTTGGTCACCAGGATGCCGTGGAGTTCCTTCTTGATTATGGAGCGGCAGTCGATCTTGAGTATGGCTTTGGAGTTGACGAGCCTCTTAAGGACTGGCTCAGAGGCTGGACCCCTCTGATGTGCGCTGCATTCCGAGGCCATCATGGAATCGTTCGGATGCTGGCCGAAGCTGGAGCGGACATGCATCGACGAGACAAGCAGACAGGAAGATCAATCGTTCACCTTGCGATAGCTGGCGGAACCCTTTCCACTGTCTTGGAATTTCCTTCAAGGATCGATCTAAACGCCACGTCAAATGATGGACTTGGGGTTCTTCACTATCGCAATCTTAAGATCCAAGATCTGAAGCGGCTGGTTAATGCTGGAGCAGACATTGAGATTGGGGTCGGAGAGAGGCCTACCCCCCTGCAAGTATACGCAGACTGTGACTTCGAAAAGGTGCAGTATATCATCAAGCGCGGAGCGAATGTCAATTCATTGTCCCCGTACTATGGTTCACCTCTGCATCAAGCTTGCAGAGCAGGTCGATTTGATATCATCAAATTCCTTGTTGAGCACGGTGCAAACGTGAATGCAACCGAAGACTTTCTGGGAACGCCTTTGCAAGCCCTATTTCTTGCTCAATATCCTATTGACGCGCTGGAACATGAGAACATGGTCCGCTATCTCTTGACAGGACACGAGAGCGCACATGCGGATCTTACGGTAAAAGCGGGTGTCTGGGGCTATGCGATCAACTTGGCTGCTTTTGGGAGTCTGCCTCCTGTCATCAACCTCATTCTTGAGCAAGAAAACGCTACAGTTAATGTCGAGGACGACATGGGCCGCATGCCTATACATTTGGCGGCATGTAATGGCTTGGCTAACTTTGAGGCTATTCTGGAGCGAGGTGGCGACTTATATGCCAAAGATAAGCAGGGACGTATACCGTTGCACTGGGCTGCACAGACAGGAAGACTCCAAGTTGTGAAGAAGATCATCTCACTTATGGGTGACAAGCTGGATATCGATGTCCCTGATATTGATGGTTGGACACCGATTTGCTGGGCACCTCGCCACGGCTTAACACTACTGAAGCCAGAAAATACGGGAGAGCCATCACTCAGTGCTGATGTTATTAAAATTCTCATTGAGCATGGGGCCAAGACAGATGTGATTGTTAAACAGGGCAAAGAGACATGGACTCCCCTCAGCATTGCTCACTATCACAGAAATGATCCAGACGTTATATTATTGCTGGATAGTGGCGTGCCAACCAACAAGAACACCGCCGAAGCAACGGAGAAGGAAGTCAAGGCTAGAGCAAAAAGCGGAGTTCAACAGGAAAATGCCTGTTGTGACTACTGCTTATCGGTTAGTATTCGGTGATCTTCTCCGGTATCTGCTAATCTCACATTGCAGCTCATCTACGGGGTGTATTGGTGTTGTGAGACGTGCCAATGGTTATGCCTTTGTGACAAATGTTATCAGCACGCTGATATCTTGCATCCGGTGCACGAAAACCTTACGCAAAAAGGTGAAGAAGAGGGTGAGGAGAGTGAACATGAGGTTTCAGCAATATCGACTTCTGGCCCGTCTGGCACATAATTCAACTCTGGATCTGAATCCGAATCTGGCTCCAACGACTGAGGGGCTGGGGGAGATAATGAAGATGGTTCTTAGGATACATGATTGGCTCCATAAGAACGAAGAGCTGTGGGTGTATCCAATAGTATTTCAAGACTAAATAATCTCACGCGGGGATGGGACATAGAAAGTACAATAGATATAGAGCTCTACGAAGTCATAACGGTCTTGTTCGAGGCTCTACCTGCTGGCGACTGGAGTCGTGAGTTCCTAACCATCCACTAGCCGGCAAATCTCCATCCCTCAGGCTCACCAGCTGAATCCTCTGCAGCCTTCAATGCCTTGTTCTTCTTAGCCACGTACCACTTCGTGATTAGGACAAACACCACAACGAGACCACAGCCTGCAATGATAACACCGCCTCCAGTCTGATAGTAAGGCTCCTGGTTTCGGAGGAAGAAGTATGGTGTGAACCAATGGGAAACAGATGAAACACAGTTGGCGTAGGCGATGAGAGCAGCGCGTTTTGTGCGAGGACGAGGGACGACGGTTGTCTCCCACGAGATTTGGATCTAGCAATAGGTTAGTGAATCATCTTCTTGTGATTCATAAGATAGGCGACAGAACTTACGTTGAGACCGACGAATGGACCGACGACCAGCAGAATCATGCAGAAGTATCGGGCGCCAACGTTGAGGGTTGTGATCATGACTGCGCAGCCAATCAGGGTAAGAAGAATAGGAACGATGATGTGATAACCGTGTTCCAGTCGTCGACCGGAAGACCACGAGATGCCCATCATCGCAATAAAGGCGATGATAGGAGGAGGAGCCTGAATGAGGTAGGTAGTGGTGCCGGAGAATCCCAGGGTAGCGACGATCTTGCAACGTTGTTAGTACAAGGCTCACAGTCAAAGGAAGGAGGAGAAGTTACTCACGGAAGGGAAGAAGTCCTTGTATGACTGTGCGATGATCAAGAAGAAATGAATAGCCGCAAAGAGATGGGCGAATGGCTCCTTCATACACATCCAGAACCCATCCCAGTAGCCTCCAGCATCATCTTCAGCGATGCCACCAGCGGACACAGTCTGACGATATTGAGCCATAGCTGCCTCTTCTTCTGTGATGAAATATGTACCAGTCGAGTCAGGGAAGTTGGGGACGAACCAAAAGCTCACGAGAGCCACCAAGATACTGACAGCACCTGGACGAACTGTTAGATACACAAGCTCTATCGTGATACTTGCAGGCATACCTTCAAGAAGTAAGAACCATTTCCACGCGCGCAAGTTTGCGATGCCCTCCATATTGGTCAAGATACCAGCAGCCAAAAGACCTGAAAGGGCCTGCGAGATGGTATTTCCAGCATGCCAGATACCCATCCTCATAGGGGACTCGTGCTTGGTGTACCAAGAGGACGTCATGAGGGACACAGCAGGTACAAAGGGTCCTTCAGTGAAGCCAATAAGAAAACGGCAGAGACAAAAGCCCCATCCTGCAGTAACAGCAGGCATGCAGATGGTCACGCAAGACCAGACAAGCATGCAGCTAGGGAGGAGGATTCGGGGTGTTCCTTTGGCAAGGATGACGTTGGCGGGGATCTGGGAGAGGATATAACCCACGTAGAACATGGAGATGCCTGTGGACCAGACTGTATCTGTCATGTGAAGATCTTCTTGCATACCGGCGAGTCGAGCGTTGGAGACGTTGATGCGATCAAGATAGCTGCATCAGTTAGTAAGAGATGTATTGAGGAAGGGGAAGTGACTGACTTCATCAGCAGCATGGCTGTTACCATGGGAAGAAACTTCAAGTCGAGTTTGCGAACCAGAGATTTCTCAATGGCAGCACGCTCCTCGGGAGTCTTGTCCTTGATGAGCGGATAGCGCTCAAGGATTTCATCTTGCACAGGCGCAACCTCTTCGTACTCGACATCTCGTTTGATGTCAAAAGACCCGGGTTTTGAGTGCACAGAGCTCGTCATATTGCAAGAGTGATGAACTTGATCAGTAAAGAGATATAGGAACACGAAGATGGTGAGAGGATGTGCGTGAGTCTGCTGTTCATCATTACAAGAGCCATGGGTATCATACACTTTTATACGTCTCGATCCTTACCCCCAAGCTCGGTAACTTCTTCCAAGAATGCCAAGATCTTGTTGTTTTTTTCGCTCTTCCATCCGAGCTCACTACCGCGGTCTCCCCGCATCCCCGCGTTTGTGGAATAACCTTACAAGATAGAGTGCGACGTTCGCGGGGGCTAGCGTTCGGACTCAACCCGTCGGCTACAATCCGCCAATAAAACCTCATGAAACGAGACTGACGGACTTGGCCCGGGGGCTAGGTGATCAAAGCGAGTTACTGTTTGTCCCTGATGTGGAATAGCGTTGCACTATACGATGTAGATGACTTGGGATTTCGGGGGGTATCAAGTCCTGGTAATTCTGCGAGAGTTACCCATATTGTAAGCATATCTACTTTCGGGAAAGTGAACTTAACTTACCTGTAAACTGCCCTGTGCTTCCATCATCTTTGTAGATAGTGTTAGAAGGAATTGCTGGAAAATGCTCAAGGCGGAGAACTTGGATGAGCACTGTGTTAGCAGGATAGAGGCTTTGCTCACTACCTCGAATGTTTGCGTCAAGCTTTGTTGATTAGACTGTGGTGCACGCTGAACCAGCCAGACGTACGTTACAGCAGCTGCCAAGATATCATATGCGTCTAGGAAAGATACCGTGGTGCCACTCCCAGACCTATTATAGAGTTTCTCAATGAGTGCCTTGCAACAACTGATCGTATCGGCTTTCACTTCGCTGTCACTCTCAGCATCGACTTCGGAGTTTGTCAGATTCTGGTCTTTGGGTTGAACCATTAGTATTAGAGCCCGGCATGCTAGCTGATCCAGGTAGTCGAATTGCGGACTTGTTGGGGTAGCAGTGCCTCCGGTCTGCGGAGGAAACTCTCGCCAGAAACAGAGGTTGCTGTAAGAAAAGAGTGAGCTGGGTCGGTGACACCCAAGGACATCTGAGATGAGCTGTGCATGGGTGATAAGATGCTTGCTAAGAGCGAGCTTATTTCTGACCGGCCCTGACACAATCTCGTCTTCTGCTATGTCTGGTATCGAAACTGAAATATCAACCTCAGATATAGTGAACGGTCTGCCCATGACTGATGCCAAAGATCGATCCCAGAGATATACGCTCCAGAATAGCCACTCGGCTCGATAAGTGCCCTCAGACTCTGATGTGTTCCTCGGCGGTACAATTTTATGTAAACCTGCAGCTATACAATTCGTCATAATAAAACCCATAAGGTGCCAAGTCGATCCACCTGCTGCACTAAACATGGAGAAGACCGCAAGCAGGAGCATGCAGTGCAGAGTGTCTAGAGGCTCTTGAGAGTGGAGAATTAAGGGCAGCAGCTTAACAGCCGCAGAATGTAGATTGGTAACCAGTGAGGAAAGATGGCCAGCCTCAGGTGACATACTGATGCCTATTGCTACACCCAGGTATGTGTTGAAGCGAGGCAGTGCGGCTCTAGTTGGATCAGCGCCTTGATTGCTCATCTCCAGAACGGCCTCGTACTGCTCAAATAAGCGATTTTCCTCAATGTGAGGGAGCCAAACGCTCCAGTCCAGAAACCGCTGGAAGTGACTGAGCGTCAACTCGCGTGTGAGTGATATGAGCTGGTCATCCATCACATACACAGGCTGCGACGATGATGATTTGGAAGGGTCTCGGCCATCTACAGCCAACGCTGCCGATATTGACTCAATTATGGCGAGTTTATGTGGCTTATCGCCTGTGTTTGTGCGAGACTCGGCCATAGCCTTGTTAGACAAGAGGCCAATGGCACTCATGGTGTCTTGAACACTTGATTGCTCCTCTCCAATAACAGCGGTCTGTTCGTTCACCGGTACTGATGGAACAGATCCATAGTTTGACCGTCGACGTTTGCCATTGATTGGTGAGACGGCATCTACCGTGCCAAAAGATGTATGTCTGGCTTGGACATGTTTCCGCTCTGCAACCTTGATCTTTTCTTCAAGTTCAGCAACACGACGCCTTAAAGACTCGACGTAACTAGAATATCATTCAGTGATAAATAAGATATGATTGTGTCACTGTCACGTACCCATTGACTCTCGCATGCGTCAGAGTAGTATCCTCACCATTAAAGTCAAACTGCTGAGATCGAGCAACGCACTCAACGCCAAGATCTGCACACGAAGTACATGCCGGACGCAATCTATCGCACTAAGACACATTAATAAAAATCCCAAGGTGCATTGTAGTGACAAGCCTCACCTTCTGCTTCCGCTTGAAGCACCGCTCACAAGCGAGACTGTTCTTTTGCAGAGGCTGGGACTGTGCCGAACTGGGGCTACTGGCCCGTGCAGGGCTTGGTAGCGAGACGCGGGATAGTTCGCGCCAATCACTTGCCATGTTGCATGTTTCTTGGGTTGATCTGGAGGTCGAGGGGAGATACGAGCACGGAGTGAGCCCGAGGGTCGCGTTTAGTCGTCGGAGGGGAAAGCTGGTGGATAACCCCAGATTTATCGGACTTGATCCTGTAGTCACGTGCAATCATTGAAAGTTGTCTAACTTAGTTTGGACGATGATACTGGGCATGATGTAGAGAAATTACAGTGGAAATGAGAAAATGACTATCTATAAACTATTTTGCGTATACAAGACGAATCCGTTACTTATACTGTAACTGGGACACCATTAGTGGCCCCATTCGTGATGCCGTTGCCATACGTGACAGCCCCATTTGTAGTACCGTTAGTAACACCACTGGGAGTCGTCTTCTCTACTGAGTGGCCGTTTGCCTGTTGTGACTTGACAACTGACGCATTCAAAGCAGCCATCTCAGTGCCTCTCTTAGTAGCAGCCCCAAGAAGTAGAGGACCATCTGTAGCAGCCATAACCCAACGAGCTCCCATCTTGCAAACCTTCTCCACAAGATCAAGACGAGCATGAAGACCACCAACACCAAGCCACTTTCCATGCTTCTTACACGCCGCAATGGTACGTTCATAAGCCTCGGTAACACGAGGGTTCTCGTAATCTCCGGGGATGCCCAACTCGGCAGTTAAATCATTGGTACCAATGAGAAGAGAGTCAACGCCCGGAAGAGCTGCAATCTCATCGACTAGCTCCAGCGCCTCAAGGGTCTCGATCATGGGAATGACCATGGTAGCGGCGTTTGTGACGGGGTTGGAAACCTTGGCGGGGATAGAGCGGAACTGATGATGGGGAAGACCGTTTGTGGAAGAGCGATGACCGATGGGCTGGAACTTGGCTGCGTTGACGACATCCTGAGCGTCTTGTACGGAGCGGATGTGAGGAACGATGATTCCGAGAGCGCCGCCGTCGAGAATTCTTGAGACGAAGAAGGGGTCTTTGCTGGGGGCGCGGACGATTGGGGAGATGCCGGCGTAGAGAGCGGCGACACAGAGTTGATTTGTCGTCTCGAGATCGAAGGAGGAGTGCTCCATGTCTACGAGGATACCATCGTAGCCGGCTGTCTTGGCCATGCCGGCGATTTCAATGGACTTGACGAGCTTGATGCTCATTGTGTAGGCGACTTCGTCGCGCAGAAGCTTCTCTCGCATGGGATGGGGAATAGGTGCAGCCATTTTAGATGTAGATTGGGGTGATAGAATGGGTTGGTCTGGTGTATTGGAGTAGGCAATAGTTGATGCTGGGGATTGGAGATGATGGTGATTGATGAGGATAGAAGCGGTCAAGGTGGTTTCTCCCGTATATTAATATACGCCTCTCCAGGATCGCAAAGAGTCATAGTTCTTCCTCAAGAGTCAGACATTTGATAAGTCCATCTCCGCGTCTGATCTCGTTCCCCCATCGATTGCCTCCATTTGCTTCTAGGATGGAAGCCGACTGCTGGAGCCGAGAAGATCGTGGGGTCGGAGCGGGGCCGCATGCAACCCCGAAAAGTCATCGGACAATGTCCATCTCGCATCGGGATGATGCCTACGGATAACGGATGCCGTACAACGGAACAGAAAGGAGGAATAATTCACCGGTTTGATCCCGCGGGAGTCATATGTGCTGAAGTTTACCTTGAGGGACACACATAAAAGTGCAAGACTTGAGCCTCTTGTTCCCCAATCGCCAAACTATACCCCGCAAACAGCACCTTGCCTCAGTACTCTGATCTCGTTCACCATGGCACCAAGCGCTGTAACAGGCACTCCACCAGAGGCTCTCTCTTCTGGGAAGCCAACAGTCTATGTCATGGACACTTTCCATCCTCAAGTCATGGCATACTGCCAAGAGAACTTCAACGCCATCACTCCCGATAACCCCAAGCACAGCCAATGGAGGCAAGAAGCACGCTTCCTCCT
The DNA here is from genome assembly GCA_013364945.1 of Fusarium tupiense. Lineage (NCBI taxonomy): Eukaryota > Fungi > Ascomycota > Sordariomycetes > Hypocreales > Nectriaceae > Fusarium > Fusarium tupiense. The sequence goes on from JABEEO010000247.1 coordinate 85,825, forward strand.
CATGAGATCCTCTCGCCTGACTGCAGAGGATGTCAAGGCCAGTCCCAACTTGATCGCCATCGGCAAGCAAGGTGTTGGCATTGACAAAATCGATGCTGATGCTTGCGCTGCACGGGGGATAAAGATCTTCAACACTCCTGGTGTGAATGCAAGAGCAGTCGCTGAGCTAGTCCTAACGCTGGCTACTGCGTCTGCTCGCCAGGTTGGCTCTATTGTTGCAAAGCAGTCTTCGGGTATTGTCGTCCCCAAGGAGAAATGCTCTGGCTTGATTCTGCATCGCAAGACGATCGGCATTCTCGGAATGGGCAATATCGGCAAATGCGTCGCTAGTATCTTCAGAGGCGCTTTTGAAGCAGATGTCATTGCCTATGATCCCTTCCTCCCCGATGATGCATGGGCGGACATCCCTCATCAGCGAGCCAGCTCTGTTGAAGAGGTTCTCGAGTGTTCAGATGTCATCACCGTCCACATGCCTCTCACCCCACAAACAAGAGATCTCATTAGCTATTCTGAGATGAAGCGGATGAAGCGAACAGCTATTGTCATCAACACTGCACGCGGAGGTATCGTCAATGAGGATGATCTCAAGCGCGCATTGTGTGAAGGTCTCATTTGGGGTGCTGGACTTGACTGCCATGAGGAGGAACCCCCAAGTTATGAGAGGTATCACTCGCTATGGGAGGCTGGCGCTGTTAGTACGCCTCATATTGGAGCTGCGACGGCGGAAACGCAGATGCAAACAGGAATGGCGGCGGCGAGATATTTGTTAGAGTTTGCACTAAACAACCCATAAGATAGCAGAAGGAACTTAGTAGTTATAGATATTACCCCAAGAATACACGATTAATAGTTCGAATGTCATGATCTCCAATTCTTCAAAACTCAAAGCCGTCCCAAACACTGGGATTCGTGGGATCTCCATAAACATACTGGCCCAGCGCAGACTCCATATTCCACAATGAATCATAGTTCAACAGTGCCCAATTGACCGATGACCCATCTTGATACTCCTCAGATATATCGTTCCCATCTTGTCCTGGAACAGCAAACTGTCCCACGGGGTCCATCAGACTAGGTCGCGACTCCAAACCCTGATCGAAGAACTGGCGATTCGTCGAAAAGTCTGACATGTTTCCCAAGGAATTGGGTAGAGTACTCGTACCAAGGTCCGGAGAGAAATTTTGCCCGTTGAAGGTGTTGATATCGTTCGAGAAGCCTAGGGCTGGATCAACGGGGAGATTAACAGATACATCTCGCACGTTCGGCCATAGGCGTTGCGACACGTCGCGGTGGAGAGCTTCAAAGACGGATACATAGCTCTTTGCGTCTGGGAGTTGTCGGGCAACGCTGTTTAATAAGTCTTGACAACGCTGTAGACCTTGATGAGATGTGCGCATATTTTCCTGGGTAAGCTTCTTGGATACGGATACGCAGTACATGACCGACAAAGCAGCCGTGAAGAGCATGTGAAAATAGCTTCGGGTGTGTGTCATCATCTCTCGCTTCTGACATATGATATGATATCTCTCAATAGTCTCCAGCGCTGATCGAAGAAATACTGTAAGGATCTCTTTTGGTGGAGATCCATTGACCTTTGGAACAAGATCAATTGCACGACGGAGGACTGATAGTCTCTCACGGGCAATAAGCAGGTCATACCATTCTTGTGTTTCGTATAGACAGCTAGGCTCTTGTATGATAGGGCTGCTGTTTCTCCAGTTTTTCAACTCTCTCAACAGCTTCGTCATGACAACGTGGACGTGGCCCGCGAGTAAGTGCCTAGACCTGGTATTCGAGATCTTCCGCCTCAGCTTGGAGAACTCAGTCTGTATGTGTGACGATATCTGTCGCAGCCGCACAGAGATGAAGAAGACGGTCATTTCATTCTGCACATTAGGCTCGCGAGTGAAATTCAAGGAATCGAGGCTTTGGACATCGCGGCTGGCAGCTTCGAGTTCCTCATCACTGACTTCGACTGGAAACTTTGTCTCAATATCTGTATCGTCGATCAAGAATGGTCGGTCCAGAGTTGTTGAGCTTTACCGATCGATGAGATAGAACTGCCAGAATATTCTCCTTCTGAGCTGTGTCTGAAGTAGATCACCGCGGATATCGGTCCCATTGTGAAGACCAAGTTCGATGCATAGACGTCCGCATAGTCGAACTACGTCCCAGATGGAAGTACCTATTGGGTGATAGATGCCAAATCTACATATCAGCAATAAATCTTGAACAGAATCCAGGCCCCGAGCTAAAAAGTCGCTACCGAGATGTTGTAGAGCTGCATTATAGTATGCTTCTGGGTGGCGATGGTGAAGCTTGTTGCGGTATGGCAGAACTGCCCCGATGGCGCATATCATGAAGGCTCTGAATAGGTCATGGCTTGAGGATTTGGTGGATGTACCTTGACCATTGAAGAGACGCTGATGAAGGGCCCAGATACTTCGGCGGAGAAGGAACGGGTTCTGTATATGTGCCCAACTCAAACTGCAATGGCATCAGTAGAAGTTTCGGGGTTGGATCGCTGCAACTGACTATTTATCGAACAGCATTTGTGTCTCGACTGCAGAAGGCAAAGAGCACGGCGCTATTGAGACTTCATCAGTACCCGGTGCATCAGCCAGTGTTTTCAGCAAAGGAGCATGCGACTTTCTCCAATTCGCGTCTGAAAATAGATGCGCGATGAAGCTATCACTATATGTCAGTTTGGTCCTAGCTCTTTATCACCAGGAAACCTACCTCAGGCTTGCTCCTTCGCGTGTAGCTGGCGACGATGCTGCGATGGATCTCACAGTATGTCTGTCATCTGGACTGGAGGTATCCACCTTGCTTGGGTCAGCGACTGCTATTGACTCAAGTTCTTGAAGCCTGTTGGACAATTCTTGCTCTTTTCTCTCAAGCTCATCGATCATACTACGTTGTAGCCATTGTTAGAATTGGTACGATAAGGCTTTGCTAGAGACCTACGCTCTTGATAACTGGCCATTAGTGTCGGAGTCAATGCACGAGACGAGACATTCCTGGCCATTCCGTGTACACAGAGAGCAGCTTGGCCTATTGTTGTCACACTGAGATACCTGTCAGTATCTGAAATGAAGATGGAGTATTTACTGAGCCCTACCTTTGTCTTTTTCTGGGCGCACGATTGACACGCTGGAAGTCTTGGGAGACGCGACATCCTCTTCCATTTGTGATTGGCTGCAACCTAAGCTGGGGTTGTTGGAGGACAAAATCTGGGGAGGGCTTGGTATAAATGCTCCAATAATGAGGAGGCTACGGTAATAAAGGATAATATCACGTGCTTCACCAACTTGTTTGCCAGAATAGGAATAGGTCAAGTTCAAATTGCTTTGAGAAATTAACTTTTGCTACGGCAAGTAAATCATAAACAAAACCATCGGCCTAAAAGCTTGACTATAACCATACAATCCCACAAATTGTCTCGCTTAGTGATCAAAATCTGTTTTCAACATGCTTTGAAACAACAGACTCTTGATCTTTCATCTCAGGCTCGAGGATCTCGCGAGCTGCGGGCTTCAGATCATCAGCAGTAGGGTAGGCAATCTTATGCACAGTGTACCAGGGTCTCTCGAACAACTTATCCATGCTCTCCAAAGATCGACCAGAGGTCTCAGGCATGGCAAAGTATACATAAACAAGAGAAACAGTGCAAATGCTGAGGAAGAACATGAAAGCACCGTAACGCTGAGTCGCTGCCAAGAGAGAAGGCATGGCACGTGAGCAACCAAAATACATGGCCCAGTGGACAGCCATAAGAATAGAAACATTGATGGAACGAATTCTCAGAGGAAAGACTTCGGCTGATACGAGGTAGGGAATGGAGAACCAGCCGATGGACCAAGCGATGGCGTGGATGTAGATGGCTGCAATAGCTGCGCGACTAGCTGCCATGGCAGATGAGCTTGCCTCAATCTTCTCCGGGGTCCAGCCATTGGTGACCTTGAGATAAGCTCCAACAAAAGCCAGAGTAAAGATCTGCATGGTGATGCCAGTCATGAGAGATCGACGTCTGCCGATAAAGTCGATGACGAACACAGAGAAAATGAGCACCGACACAAACTTCAAGATGGCGTAACAGCCAGTGGCCAAGAAGCGAGCTTCAGTGCCCTCAATGCCAAGATATCCAAAGATAGTAGGGCTGTACTGAGTGATGGCGTTGGCACCGGACCACTGTCCAAAGACATGGCAAGCAAACATGAGAACGAAGCGTCGACGGTTGGAGAGATCTGTAAAGGTCTCTTTGATCAAGTCCCAAGTATTGGCACCAGAAACAATCTCAATCTCATGGTTTAACTGACTCTCGATACCCTGGAACTCAGATTGAACATAGGGATGATCTTCTGGGAGTCCTCGGAAGCGAGATAGCGTAGCAAGAGCCTCCGTTCTCTTGTTCTGGCTAAGCAAGAAGCGGGGTGTTTCGGGAGTGAAGAATGTGCCGACGCCCCAGATGAGAGCTGGGATGAGCTGAAGTGCGGTTGGGAGCTGCCATTGCAGGTTTGTTCCGGCGTGGTATTTGGTGACGCCGTAGTTGAAGAAGAAGCCGAAGACAACACCGAGCTGTTGGCAGCAGGTGTATTGAAGAGTCAAGAGACCGCGAATGGGCTGGGGTGATATCTGAGGGACACTACGAGTTAGCTATAGTAATTGAAGGGCAGAGCGGAAGGCATACCTCTGCGATGTAGACCGAAGGCAAGACGGTCGTCGCGCCAATACTAATACCAGCAATGACACGAGTCGCATAAAGAGCACCAAGATTCCCACTACTAATCGTCTGGCCAAAGATACCAGCCATGTAGACGACAGTGAAGAACTGAAAGGTACGCGTCCGTCCCAGCCGCTGGGTGAGCCAGACACAACCCAAACATCCAAAGACTGCACCAGCCGTAGCAATAGCCACGATCCAGCCTTTTGTATTTGCATATTGATGATCGGTCTGTTTGTTGATGCCAAAACGCTCTTTGAAGACCTCCATAATGACCAGGGAGGCGATGTTTCCTATATCAATGGCAAGTGGTTAGTTAGTGTTGGCGGCGGATGGAGGTGAGACTAACCCTCGTCGAAACCCTTGGCGACACCAGAGAAACTCCAGATGCAGGTACACATGAGGAGATACCAGTTGAAGATCTCCCTGGGACTATCTCTGATGGCCCGTCTAGTGACCTTGATCATATTTGGTCTTACCATTGTGAACTGTTGTAAGTGATGAAAATGGGGGAGTAGACGAGAGCTTGGAGCTGAGGAATGAGATTAAGGGCAGGAGAAAGTGGCTGAATTATATGCTGTCCAGCATCGCGGAAAGCCCTTCCCCAGAGAGTCAACGGGGATTACCGACTCCAAGCGTGGAGAGACAAAAAATGCAACGCTCGCATCGCGGAGAAAAAAGGCGGAGAAGATCTTGGTTCCCCGACATCCAAAGCTTCCCCAGACCTCGGAGTGGGCCCCTGATTTAGCGTGGAGTCAAAGTTGTCATCGGGGCATGTCCTAGTGCTATCGGGCTGAACCCGTAGGAGGCTTCGGAGTGTAGATCTAAGCGAGTTGCTGACGAGATGGACTACCCCTCGTCACGAGTCAGTCATTGTGTTCAGTTGGGGAACGCCCCGGCAAACGACCCGGTAAGTTGCGCTGGCGGACGCGGTGAGTTGAGCTGAGTTTGATGAAGGTATGTCGCTATAGAACCGCTGCTCAGACTGTAAAGCGAGCTGTGCACGTTACCTTTCAGGCGCTGCCATGGGTTTAGACTCCGAGGCCTTGGAATGGCTCGAGAAAGGGCTCTAGAATCAGAAAGTAATAGGCTGCCAGATACTTCTCAGTGTCTCCTAGCTCGTGAAACAAAAGAGATGCCTGATAAAGCATACCACGGTGTCAAACACGTAAGATAAAACGCGGTAGAAGGCTTTAATTCATCGCCATTACTGCTCTTTACTCTGTTTCAGCACCGGCGCAGCCACAGCTCCCCGACAATGCCACTCCACCTTCTGAATATTCCCCTCTAAACTATCAGTAATAAATAAAGTCTTATGCTCTGGCCCCCCAAAACAGCAATTCGTCAGATTGATCCCCGGTGATCCACTAACAATTCGAGCCTTGGGTATCCCATGTGTATCCACCACGAAGATTGACCCAAGACTTGGATGACAAATGAACAAATTACCCTCCTCGTCAAGTGCAAGACCATCAGGACCCGCGTTGCCAAAAGACTGGAAGAAGACGCCGACTTTGGAGGTTGTGCCGTCTGCGTGTAGGGGGAGGCGCCAGACTTGGTTTGCGCGTGTCATGGCGACGTAGAGGAAGCGCTCGTCTCGTGAGAGGACGAGACCATTGGGTGAGGGGCCATTGTCAAGGAGTGTGTCAAGTCTTCCATCAGGTGATAGACGGTAGACGCGACCTGTTGGGTCTGTCATACCAGTTTGGCCTTGATCTGTGAAATAGAGATTGCCCTTTGAATCAACTATCAAGTCATTAGGTCCTTTGAACCGCTCAAGATTCTTTCTCGTCAACCTTGGACCAATCTTTCCCGTCTCTGGATTGAACGATAGTATGCCCTATCGTAGTTAGCATCAGTCATAACCCAAGTACAAGTTGTGCATACCTGCTTATAGTCCGCCACCAATAGATCCCCATCAGCGGTCCCCACGAGCCCATTCGGCTCGCCATCCCAAGTGCACGCAACACTGACATTCTTCTCACCATCAATCTTGAGAATGCGACCGTACGGGATATCCACGACATAGAGATTCCCAGCGCTGTCGACAACAGGTCCCTCGAGGAAGATATGCTGGAACGACCCCGCGAAGCCCCCGCGCCATTCTGACTCTTGGCCCAGGCAGCGTTTATCTTCTAGAATGCGTAGATAAATCTCTGCTTTGATTACGGGAGGTGGTGGGTAAAAGTTCATTTTGATCAAGATTATGTAGAGCTTGGCTGAAGCTGGCGGCGGTAAGATGCTGTTGAGTATTTTATAGGCGCGTGGTGTTGAGCCGTCTTGGGGTAAGATGTTTCCGCGGAGGAACTCCGATGGGTCTGGTGCTCTAGCTTGGGGATTAGTCAGGCTTGAATGTTCACATCGAGGCCATAATATCACTAGCTGAAGTATTTCTGAGAAGAATTCTAGGTAGCTTGGGTTTGCTGAATAAATAAGTTTTTCATCATCCTATCTCTACTATAGCAGTTGCGAAATCATTATTTAAAACTGTAAAGCCCGAAGTATATCCTTAATAACACGGTTATCTTTTCTTCAAAGGCTAGTTGAATCCTAAGGTAGCATAGCTAACAACAACCCGGCTCAAATGCGTAGAACGGCTATCTCATAAGGCTTCGAAAAGACTACGGAGAATACCTTATTCTCTGCTTTGAGGGTGGTCGTCTTGATTGAGCTTGTTTCACCTCCATTAGCAGGGAGGTTATTGACACTGGACCCGTCTGGCGCGGAAAGGACAGTGAGCGTAGCTCTATTGGCTTTGGAACCCTTGACCATGACCTTGACAGCATTGGCAGCACCTGTCTTGCCATTGTAGTTGACCAGCTTAAGCAAGGTCTTGCCCCCATTCTTGGTTGCAGACCAGTAGACAGGACCGAAATTTCCTCCAGTAGCATTGACAGGGACAGTCTCGGAACCTAAGTTGGCAGCGAAGAGCTTTTGCACATAGAAGCTGTTCGTCTTGAGGATCTGGTTGGCTGTGTGTTTCATCACTGCCACGGTTCGCGGCTCTTCGTCATACTGCTTGATGAAAGCGCCATACGCACTACCCACAATCACGTCTGAATTTCTCTCACAGCCGAGCAGAAAGATTGCCTCTGCACAAGCCATCGAGAAGGTTTGCGCGCCAATCTCACCACCGGTATTTGAGCCCGATCGGATGGCTGCGTATTCAGCCACGAATACGGGATAATCTCGGCTCGCCTGGTCGAAGGTGTTGAATAAGTTGACGAAATGGGCTTCGTTATCATAGATATGAAGGTCAACCATTCCTCCGCTGCCTTTGTCAGGTGATGGCGACGGATTGATAGATGAGACGACGTTCATATTGGGGTACTTAGCACGAATGGCCTCGTACAATGCTTTGAAGCGGTACGAGTAGTATGTCGATGTACCGCCGTTGAGGTAGTCCTCATTTCCGATCTCGACCCACTCAACAGTGAACGGCTTACGGTATCCGAGAGAGGCACGCAATGAGCCGTACTTTGTAGATGCATCACCCTAGTCAATCAGTAAGCTGAGCCAAAGATCGGCGGCTGGGAGTACCCACGGTGAGAAACTCTAGTTCGCTCAAAGCTAAATCGACGTAAGCCCCAAGATCTTCTTCTGCAATAATGTCTCCATTGAGATAGAGCCCAGCAAAGAGTCCAAGCACGACGGTAAGGTCCAAGTCCTTGGCCATCTGCATCTGCTCGAGGATACCGAAGCCGTCCGTATTGATATCACCCCAAGTGCCCAGTCTACCAGGCCGGTCCTTGAGGTCGCCGACAGTCTCGTTCCACTTGAAGTGATAGGGAAAGCGAAGACCCTCCATGTTGTTGCCACCTGGCAATCTGATCCACGAGGCGCCTAGGTCCTCCACGGCCAGTGCAAGATCTTTTCGCAGACCATTGTCACGATTTTTGTAGGTTTGCTTGAAAAGACTCAGAAGGTTAAGATGGAGGGACTTTCCAGCAAGCTTTTCGCCGTCGAAAGTGAAGTAAAATGTGTTGTTGGGGTTTCCAGGTGAAGAAGTGGGCTTGAAATGAGGGATCTCGATCTTCTTCCAGCTATTGGGGTTTATCTTGTTCACCTTGGCAGCAGCGCTAGACAATTTACGCCCCGTGATAGAGTTGTTGAAATAAACCTCGACCAAACCGTTATAGTCGCCTCTAATGTGTATGCTGGCGATATACCGCTCAGTGGCATCAACGTCGAAGCCCCAGAAGCCTTCATTATAAAAGCCTACCTTGCCAGTTGCTCCCTTGGGGACGTCCATGCGTAGGTGGTACGGCAGGCTGGAAGACAAGGCAGGCTTTGAATCATCAACAGAGAGAGTGACACCACCGACTGGGTGCCAAAAGTCCAGAGTGCGGTCAAGGCTAGCGACGCGATCTTTGGACGAACCCTGAAAAGCACGATTGCGAATTAATTCGCCGTACAAACCGCCATCCCCAGAGTGATAAATATCCTATCAAGCAACGTGAGTTTGACAGGATATGTGAGTTTAGGAGGAACCGTTCTAGTACCTCGTAGAGCACACCGTAGAGAAGCTGGCTTGAGGAATTGCCACCAGAAGAATCTACCGACAGACTGAGGGCAGAGATAGACTGGAGTAAATAGTAAAGAGCTAAGAAGTAACGCATGATGGAGGAAATCTCGATGAGTGGTAATGACTAGGAGGTGGCTTATCGTAGCCTCGTGATTTAGAATATGGCTTCTTGTAGCGGTCGTTTATATAAGATAAGAGGGGTTGAGGAGTACTGAATCTCGCTTCGTGTCAGTCTCGGCCGAGTCTCGTGCGAAGCAGCACGTTGGAAGACAGGTTCCTTTCAGGCATATACTGATGCTTGGACAATAAGCGATCCTAGTACATCTTCTCATTTGTGCTATGCGCCGCCGGAATAACGAGCTTCCAAATGGTCAGAACTCCGTATCATTGCGGGGTATAGTGTAATAATTCTAATTCGGGCTTATTGACTCCGAGCTTTCCCCTCATCATATAACAGATTAGGGAATGATAGCCCGGCAGCTAACAGCGATGTAATAGCTATACAGCCGAGCCAATCGCCAAGGATTCAGCTAAAAAAGTAGTTCAATTCCTAACTCTAGTTGCCTCAATTGCGGGGTAGGAACCTGGTATTAAACGTGTTGCGAGCTGGCGAGGCCTTTTATTAAGAGACTGATTAGATTAACTAGGGTACTAATACTAAGTAAAGCGTCGATTTCGATGACTCTCCTTCAAGAATCTCGCATTTTTTCGACTTGCCAGTTGTTGAAAGACACGAGATTTTGCAGGAATTCAGCTTCCTCGTCTGCTATCTCATGCTGGAGCCGGCAAGGACTGAGAGGGGAGCCTTTGTGTGAAAAGGGGCCGCGATGCTAAGGCTGAAAGACTCTTATTGTAAAATGTTCTCCGGCCTTGCACTGGCCTCTTGCTGTGCAGTAGAGAGCAAGGGATGAGATATGATTTTATTGATCTCCTTTAAGTTAGACCTATATCCAAGCAGATAACCTCTTGCTAGCTGGTAATTCTGTGTATGCGACGTATCTGAAACCTGATCCATAAACTTTATGGTGTAGACTACTTGAAGAGTGATTTGCAGTTAACACTTGTGGCTGAGAGCTTAAATCAGCAGACAGAACTCAGAAGTCTGAGTTCAAAGTTGTATTCTATTCTTACATTTCATTCTCTGATCTTCTTGGTCGGGATCTGACAAGGTTCGCAAATAAAAGCTAATAATGTTGCGTAACACCATGCCCACGTTTCGCGCCAAAACGCAATGCTTCTTACAGTCAAAGGATAGGCATAAGCTTTTTAAGAACATTTTTACTTTGATCGCCGTAATTTCGTAAGAACTCAATAACAGGTAACCCTATAAAATCTCCTTGATACATGAGAAGCTATGACAACCTTCCCCCCCAAATTTATATCATCAAATACTAGCCCACTGTGCCATTTGATATCGAGAAGCAGGAGATCCAACATGACCGGAAAGGATGGTATTAGAGCGAAATGGTAAGTCCTACCTACAGTAAGTGTTAGACTACATACTAACACAAAATAGTCTACGAGCATCGAGAAAAATACTCTGTCTAATACAGCGACCTGCGATCTCTGACACCGTCGATCACCGCCCTGAAGTACATCGTAAAACCAAATTACAGCGCAATGCCACATGGAATCTCGCACGAATTTCTCAAGGCAATGCCCGAGACGATGATTTACGCCAATACCGCTACAATGTAACCACGGGACCAGGCGCGTACGTATATGTCCTTGATTCTGGCATTGATATCTCGCATGCTGAATTCTCTGGTCGAGCTTTATACGGAGAAAACTTCCTCCCAGGATCGCCAGACTGCGATGACGATGGCCATAGCACTCACATAGCAGGAATTATCGGAGGCAAGACGTATGGTGTGGCTAAGGATTGCACAATGGTTTCGGTCAAGGTGCAAACAAAAGATGGCAAAGGCACAATGTCAGATCTTGCAAATGGCATACACTGGGTTATCCAAGATGCCGTCAGGAGAGGTGTTTCTGACAGGGGTGTCATAAACATGTCTCTATCAGGTCGGTACAATCTCAGCGTCAACAATGCCGTAAAGAAGGCTACCGATGCTGGTATCACGGTGGTTGTCTCAGCAGGCAATAGCGCAAAGTTTGCTTGTGACTTCTCCCCTGCCTCAGCCATTACTGCCATCACAGTAGCTGCGATTGGTCACGATTACTGCCGCCGTCCTTTTTCAAACTACGGCCCCTGTGTTAATATTTTTGCTCCGGGCTCTAGCATCCCTACCACCTCGATTTCAGGTGGTAGTGGACATGAATATAGTTTTGGTACGAGTGCGGCAGCGGCGCATGTGTCGGGTCTAGCTGCGTACTTTATATCCACCGAGAACTTGAGGGGATTTAAGGCTGTAAGATCGCGGATTCTTAGTGCAGCCTCGAAAGGCTTAGTCAAAGATACGCGGTGCAGTAGTAACCGTCTTGCATTTAACGGTGTTTCAAGAAACTGAATCCTTTTTATAACGTCAATAGGGGTTCCATACTCAACGGCTCATGTCCTTGATATCTTTATATAAACCTAGATCAGTGATCCTGAGAGATGTACAACACTTTTCTCATCCACTCTATATACTCAGTCTGCGCTTGGTGTTGTCACTCTGCCATCCCTTTGCTCTCTCAAATCCATTTTTACCCTCGTAGAAATCTTCGAAAGCCTGACGAATACCTTCAGCACTAGTTGAAACGAATGGCCCATGCTGAACGATCGGTTGATCAAGGATCTGGCCGGCGATTAAGAGAAGGCGAGCGCTGTAGCCTTGGCTCTCAGCAACTTGGATAGAAACGGCATCTCCTCCTGGCTTATATAGCACTGTACCATGCTCATCCACTCTTGTCAAGGCTCCGGTTGGAGATACAAAATCGGCAGAACCTTCGAAGACAAAAGAGAATGCATTCCAATCTTTGGGTAGGGGTTGGACCAGCGTGCCACCTGGGTAAATCTCAACGTCTAGATACCACACAGGGGTATATGACAAGTCTTTGACGCCATCGATGTCACCGACCTTGCCTGATATAACCTTGACCAGAACCTTGCCTTTGTCTAAAGCCACGAGCGGGATCTCGCTGGCTCTCAGATCTCGATATCTGGGCTCACACATCTTGAGATGTTTTGGGAGGTCTACCCACAACTGTAAGCCAGCACCTTGGCTTCCATCGGGGCTTTCGACCGGCTGTTCGGAATGCATAATGCCTTTACCAGCAGTCATAAACTGCAAATCTCCAGCATGCAAAATGCCCCTGTTCCCAGCAAAGTCCTCGTGCTCAATAGCGCCCTTGAGGATGTAGGTCACTGTTTCTTGACCTCGGTGGGGGTGATCGGGAAAACCTGCACCATTGCCGCTCTTCATGTAGTCAAGCATGAGAAATGGTGAGAAGTTGCGCTGTTGTCCGCTGCCAATGGAGCGTCGCACTCTAGCTCCAGCACCTTCGGCCTGTTCGATGGCGGTGAAGATTTTACTGATCGCTCTTAGTTCCGGCATAGTCGATAGCTGGCTGTAGTGGAGAGATTGTCTTAGTTATTAACTTCGGTGTCAATAATATATAAGTCTTGGTGGGCGTGGCTGAGTATTATTCAGCAACTTTGATAAATTAGAATACGACCTGATCAGGCGATAATTCATATATGTGTGTGGGCATATACTTAGCCTAGAACTAGACTTCAGTGATTCTGATTGTTAATGCTTACGAGGTGCAAGTGGGGCAATCACAAATCAGACAACTAACTAAACTGTAGAGGCCTAATTAGTCACGTTGTTAAACAATACAAGCAAACTCAGTCGTCTGCTGCGCAGTCGAGCTCTGCTCGCCATATATGTCAGTCATAGGATCAATATTAACGGTTGGAGTAGAGATAGCCTTCTTCCAGATTTAATCACCTACCGCGTGACTTGTATTCACGGCGTGGAATGGCGTTAATGGGCCAGGATTATTGAGTGTACCGCGAGAAGGTGACATGACAAATCAACCGCGCGGCAGCTCGGCCATTGAGTGGCTTACCGCGCGGCACATCCACTAGACACACCACCAAAGTATGGTCCAGGATTCTTCTCCTCTCGATGAATATTCTCTTTACTATGCCCGAGAGTGCCCCAAATACTTACTTAGGCTGGCTTCAAGAACGCAGTTGATTTGCAGTTGGGACTTGTGGCTGGGCTCAAATCAGCCGACAGAACTTAGATTTATTCTGAGCAGTAGCCGGCTTGCACATAATGACACTGGGCGTTGAGAAAAGACATGCTACATAGCTTTAGCTTCATCCCAGCTTTGGCACCTTTTTATTGTAGATACAAATTGATTCAACGTGTCAACCTCGCAATAGCTTTAAATCTGGTCCGCAGCCTTGTGAAATCACATCCAAATATATCGTACGTCCCATTTTTTCTTATATCCTGGCCAGCAAGAATAACCATATCCATAGTGTTAGCTTCGAGGATAATGTTTGACTGGAAACCAATCTCCAAAGATCGACGAGATTCTGCTGATTCACTCTCTAAACAAATCTCTGCCGCTGACCTTTTTGTTCCCGTTGATGGAACCCCCTGCCACCGTGGGCCCAGATCGGCCATGAGCGCTGCTTCGCTGAGAGATTGTTAATCTCGAAACTCCTTTAGCTCCTCTTCGATAATGTGAACGTGTTTGGGTAAGTTTCTTGGAAAGTTGAAGGTGGGAAAGAGTAGACATTGCCCTATTACGCTGTACTCCGTATTGTTGTTTGTGCATCTCAAGACAAGAAGACCTCTGCCACAACCGGTCTCTATCAACCAGTCTCCATCTTTAGCTTCACTGCAAAGCAAGCCGCAGACTTGATAGCGCGGCACCCCAAGACATGATACATCATATTCTGTTACCGTGAATTCCGTATACAAGTACTGTGATAGTTTATCGTCTTCTTTCGGAAGTTCTTCTCCGGTATGCGCTGTGCCATTCCCCCTCATGAGAGGTAGTATCTCATTGGAAAATACCACGGAGGTTTCAAGCTTCCCCTCACCATTTCTGCGTATTTTGGTGACTGCTCTGTTGCCTATGTGGAAAGAATGAGTGATGTCTCTGGTCTCGATTCCCGGAACTGGTATTCGCCTTGCATCTCTCTTTTCTACTTGCTCCTTCATTTGCTTCTGATCACGCGATATGTCCAATCGTTTCAGAATATGGGTGATGTCATCCATACACAAAGTAGAAGTCTGGGAAATGAGAAAAGCTGCTAGGTTCAGAGCAGCAGAGTCATGGTAGGCTGGCTCAGGCGGGATATCGTTGCGCCACTTGACGAGTGAGAGTAGTCCGTAAATCTTATCTACCGGTCTCGAACATTTGAATCGGTCTTCAGTGAAATCAAATATTTCGTGAGCCCGAATACGTCGGATTTCAGCCGGAGCCATAACGAATCTGAAGCAAGGGCGCGTTTTGCTGATTCTGTGGTTAAGGTATAACTCTACCTCGGTCCTGTCGAAATCCTGATACTGGAGAGCAATATGGCCAGCAATGTAAAACAACAAATAGACCTCCGATTGTGAGAATCTATCAGAGCCACATAAATCATCAAGGTGGCCACCAGTCCTATTTGTTGCAGCCACCTCTTGAATAATCCATACACGACTCCAGTAGGTCCGATGCGTGAATGCCAGAAATGCATCACGGAGGCGCATGTCAAGACGGTGCCATGGATCGAATGGTTTCCAAGTCATCGTGTCTGACTGGAGGAACAGCTTGATTTCATTGGCGATAGGATGCTCCCAGTGAAAAGATCCGTCCTCAGGTATGTTTTTCCGGGCTAGGTAGATGTTGGGCCAATTTCGCTCAACGTCCTCCAGAACTACACGCAACATCTCGCTGTCGTTCCCGTGGGGGCCCACGCAGGCCAAAACTCTAGAAGCCATTTTGTATATGTCGCCCATCATTCCCACTTGGTGCCCTTTCTCGTCTAGGTTATCTTGATCGATGCATATGGAATCGATCCACAGATAGACCTGCTTCGAAGAAGCGTTTTCCAGGTTGGACTTTGGCGAGGAATAATAGTGTGAATAGATCTGCGTCAAGGCGTAGTAACAGTTCTTGGTCACCATCATCAAGAGACCATTGATGAGCAGCTTCTCTGATAGTTGACCACTGCCCCATGTGTATGAAACAGCATAGAAGTATGGATCATCAGTTAGATAGTGAGTACTAGAGTTGACACTGGGTCATAAGGTCTGACTTTGATAAGGCGGATTTGACGAGAGGGATGGTCAAGTTTGCTATGGACAAAATGTCTTGTAGCGATTTTCAGTCGCTGCATTGGTTAGCAATTGGAACAACATTTCAGCAGATATCGCCTACGAGCATGGAGCCAGGCCCTGAACTTTAAACTTCTGATTGGGTTGTGAAGATGACAAGCTTGTTCGCAGCGTAAGCATGCATGTTGGCTTCCAGGCTTCTGAACGAATAGCGCTAGGTTGGATTCCTGTTTATGTATCGTTACGGGGTGGTGATACGGGACTTATACCTGAGCGTTTGTGAAAGTTGGTGGCGGTGCACTTCAAGGCGGCTTTCACAGCCAGCACAGCCTCAAACATCAATACACCAGCAGTCCTACGCCACCGCCATTGAATATCACAATAATAACGCGATTGGAGAATGACTTAAAAAGCCTACGGCCTATATTCTCTAGTTCAATAGTTAATTTCACAGAACAGCAAGGACAGACTAACCATTCTAGTTCTCTGCCAGTTCTGACCGCCTACTCAATCGTCGCCACCATCTCAGTCCAGACTCTTGCGATCTCGGACTATCAATATCAGCCTCTTCCTCCTCTACCAAAAATGGCATACAATCAATTTCCCAACCGAAGACGAGTAATTCAAGCATGCGTAAACTGCCGTATGCGCAAGACGCGCTGTGACGCTGCTCAGCCAAGATGCGGCCTCTGCTCTTCACAAAACGTCGATTGTGTTTACCGAGATGCGAAACAGCCCAAGATTGACTATAACACTCAAGTCCTCCTGGAGCGGATGCAACTTCTAGAAGATCGCATCCTGTCGTCAACTTCAACATCGCAGGGTCAGACAGCTCCACCTCAAGCGTCACCAACGAGCCATCATGATCCACAACCTGACACAACCACTGAGGGACGAGAGGCTGTCTTTGAAGTTCAGATACCCTTGTCGCATACGGCCAACGCCAATCACGTTTTCTCATGGAGCTTGGTTCAGAAACTTCTGGAAGAAAATGGCACAGATGAACAGGACTTGCAGAGCTATGCAGATGCAACTGAAGTCTTCTTTCAAGAGCAGCAGAACAGCATACATCCTTCAACAACGTCGCAGCCTCTTTCTTCGTGGAAGCTCTACGACAGCTCATACTTTACTTTATTTCGCGATGATCGGATAGCACGACTACATGATTTGATTCACCTGTACTTTACAAAAGTCAACATTTTCTTCCCTCTGCTATTAAAGAGGGATGCTGTGAACATCTTCGAAATGGTTACAGCGAGGGAAGTGTATGGAAATGACGAGGCATCAATGGTTGATATGCCGAAATATGGCCTGCTTATTGTGGTCCTTTGCTTGGCATTGTTGAGTTCGAGTGGACAATCTGACATATCCATCGAAACGAGCTCTTTCTCAAACAGCTCGAACAGTCCTGAGGATCAGCTCAGAAACGAACTATGGAGCAAAGCAAGGTTGATACTGGGCTTCGTCTCGACTGATATGTCGCTAGAAGCTGCTCAGGCCAGTATGCTCGCAAGGTGAGTTATTATTCCACACCTGTTAGAACCAGCTAACAGCTCAGCATCTACATGGGTGCATCCGGTGCAGTAGCAGAAGCTTTCCACTGGGCGCACGCAACGGCTGTCAAGTGCGAGACCATGGCCCGATTACAAGCAAAGAACAATACTATCTCTGATGGTTTCCGTCGCTTGTACTGGATATCCTTCATATACGAATGCGATTTCATATCCGAGATATCAATTGTATCGCCATCTGGCATAGCGAGATATGAAGACAAAATCCCATACCCAGCCTTCACTGCAGAAAACCATCCTATCTCGCCAGAGTCGTCAGAAGCCAGGAGCCAGGAAGAGCTCGTCGCGTTTCAAATAACCACAAACTCAGCCATCAGACGCTTTCTGAACACTGTTAACAGTGTTGTTTACGATGACAAGGAGCAGTTCCGGACAAGACGGTCGAACTACGCATCTTGGCTACTCAGAATATCGGAAGATCTTTGGTCTCATCACTCTGCCATATACCGCAATCTGCCCGAGTTCCTCCTCAGTAATCCCTCTCAAGATGTCTCAATGATAGGGGCTGATACAAGCTCTCCTGTAAGCCTTCAATCGCCAACAGCGCGTATTCAGGGCATACCTATCGGCAATAACTCATGGAATATCTTGAGACTCAAAGGAAGATACTATGCAGGTCAATATATCATCCACAGACCTTTTATCGAATTCATCGTTCTCAATATCGACAACTTCGAATCGCATCCGTGCAAAGACGCAGTTCTGAAACGCTCCAAGTCTTGTTTGGACGGTTGCACGGGTTTCATCAAGGTATTTGACGTTCAGACGGTAAATAGTTTGACGTGTTTGTTCCCTACTGGGATGGTGTGAGTGACCTTACCGCTGTTGCGTTGGCTATTACTAATGGTGGTCGTTTTTCTCAAGCACCTTTACTATGACTATTATCCTGATGGTAGCGACGATCTTTTCGATATTCAAGGATCTGGCGCCTGAGGATGTGGAGGATGTGATTCTGGCTGGGAAGAGGAACCTCGCTCGATTTAGGCAGAGTGTGGCAGAGTTTTCATGGCATATTGAAATACTAGAGAGGCTTGATGTGGCACGAGGAAATAGAATAGCAAGACAGGCGGAGTGATAAATAACTACTCGAATTGTAATCCCATCTCTAAGCTAACTCTGCATATGGATACAGATATTCCTTGCTTTTTGTATTCTAAACTTGGGTACATGGTATGTCTAACGGCAAGTCTATGCTGCGACAGGTACAGGCTGAGCTTGCGGTTGTTGTTGCTTCTTCAGCTCAGCTTTCAACTTCTCCTCCGGCGACAGCTCAAAGATACCAACGCCCGAAACAGATGCCTCCTTAGAAGCCACGTCACTTGGAGTACCTTCTGATTCAATGACTTTTCCTTCCAGCCTCTTATCTCCAGCCTTCATGGGCGCATACGTCTTTAGCAGTTCATTCAACTGTTCCCTCTGCATGCAATTCTCATACTTCCAGCTTGCAGCAAGCTCATCCAGTTCTTCAAAGCTCTTGTCCTTGAAGTAATCTGCCCACTCGGGGATCATATACTCAGCCATGGTGATGCCTCGAATACCTCGGAAGACGTGCATGTGCATGCGCCATTGCCAGGGGTACTTTTTGGAGTATTGTGCAGGAACGTTATCTTCGAACCACTGGTGTAGTGGACCGAAAAGACCATCTTGCAGATGTGCGTCATCGTAAGCCCATGAGTCGACGGCGAGATCGCGTTTCTTCTTGACGATGGGGCCGAGAAGCTTGAGCCACGCAGAGTCTGGGGAGACATGGGTCATACCCATGACGTTGACGTCTTTGTATGCCCAGATCGACCATGCTGAGCTGTATTAGTGCCATCCATGGAATGGGGAGATGTCACGGGTAACCTACCAATGCTCTCAGAAGTGTAGATAGCCATCTGTCGATCTAGCATATTGTATCGCTCTTGGTTCTGAACTTCCCAGTCTGGGTTGTACTCCTTTCGTTCGTAGATGGGACCGAATTCACCTACAGAGAGATGTTAGCTTGGGTCATGAAGAGGGCTCAAATAAACCTACCATTCCAGATTGGCACGTTATGCTTCTTCATAAACTCCACCTTGCGGTCGTACATCCTACGAATATAGCTCTCTTGTTCTTTTGTCCCCTGGAATCTACCGATTCGGTTCGGGAACCCAAAACCGCAGTAGTCATGGATGGCGTAAACAGAGTTGTCCCATACTCTGTCGAAGCCTGTAAAGTCCATGCTGAATCTGTGTCGAATCCCTCGTCAGTATCTGTGAAGAAGATTGACTCCTATGGATGGTACTCACGTGTTGCCTTCTAAGAATAGGATATGGTCAGGATCAATACTCCTGATTGCCGGCACAATCCGGTCGTAGAAGGCCAATAGACGATGCCATTCAGAGTCAGCTGGCTCATTCATGGGATTGTAGCCTGCAACCCATGGATTTCCCTTATATCTTCGGGCGATATGCTCCCACAGATTGATCGCTCGGTCTTGGAAGTGTTTGTGATCCCAGAAGGCGGCGTATCCGGTCGGGTTATCGCAGTGCCAATCCTGGTTCTGTCCACCAGGTAGGGCGTGAAGATCGAGGATAGTGTAGATACCATATTTGGCGCACTGCGATTTTGCATTAGCAGTTGGCGAAAAGTAGAGATGTTTCGACTTACGAGATTGATCACTCGGTCAACGTGCTTGAAACCCTCTTCTTTGATAACGAATGGGTTCATGTCATCTTCAAAGTGTCTGTAATTGAGACATAATCGCAGACAATTGAAGTTCAGCGATGCAAGGAACTCGGCATCCTTTTTACCGAAGAAATATTCGAGGAACTTGTCGAAGAAGAAGTCGTGCTTCTCTTGGCCAAGCACCTTTAGGAGCGCTGCTCGGATCTGGTGTTCTCGTCCAGGGAAGCCATTCATGAAGTTCTCCATGAGCATCCAGCCGCCGAGGGCAGTCTGTGGTGACAATGTTAGTACAGTATGACAGTGAGCATGGCATGAGTATGACAACTTACACCGCGCAAGAGTACGGCATCGCCGTTGGCGTCGACGATGCGATCACGGTCTGTCTTCAGGATTCCGGTAGTCATGATTGGAGTCAGCAGACGGTGAATTGGTCAACAATAGTATAAACAATCCAGAAACGGACGCGCATGGACTTGTCCTAAATACCCCATGGTACATGCTCCCTCGCAGTATGTCCACTTTGCACATCTTATGATCATACCAATGATGTTAGCTCATGAGGACGCGCGTGGATTACCGAGGATAATCAACCCTCTCTTGAGTATCAACATACCTTTCGGGGGAGGGAATTCCTTGCCCCGAGACCAAGCTGCAGAGGATGCGAGCCAATCATAGCGCTTCGGGGCAGCTAAATTCTAACCCCGATATTCTCAAAGTGGAACACGAGTCGTGAAATCCGTAGGGGCAACGATTTAGCTCCCCCGAGACGCCATGATTGGCCCATCTCGACCCTCCGTCTCCGCAACATCTCACTCATGACTATGAGCAATTCTTTGGTGATGCAAAGACTTCACAGGTTCCCCGATGAGTTGCTGCATGACCCGACACATGGAACGATCCCCACGAGCAATATGCGGAGTTCCCCCAGAAATTTGTATCGACCCCGCAAAGTTTAGCTGCAACGCTATCGAATTGATGGGGTGAATGACACCCGAGTTTTCGGATGCTAACCAGGTGCATTCTAGGGTGGCAGCAATATAGGCAAAAGCCCTCCCGGTTTTTTATCACATTGCAAACACATATATAAGACTACCAGCCATGCAAGGTGACTTGCTCTTATCTCCTTCATCAACACCAACATTCTCTTTGGATTGATCTTTCATCATGAACTTTCTTCGCAATCGTCTCCCGGCTCCAAAGCAGGACCTGCTCGCCAAGCAAGCCCGCCAGCAGGGCACCACCGACGCAGCGTACAAGCCCTCGCGCATATCTGAGCTCTCCAACGAGTCTCCAAGCTGGTATAAGTCAGCTGCGCGGCGACATCTCTACTTCCTGCTCTTCCCAGCATGTGTTGTGTCATACGCAACTTCTGGGTATGATGGAAGTATGATGAACTCCCTGCAGACTGTCTCCTACTGGG
This sequence comes from Fusarium tupiense, assembly GCA_013364945.1. Taxonomy (NCBI): domain Eukaryota; kingdom Fungi; phylum Ascomycota; class Sordariomycetes; order Hypocreales; family Nectriaceae; genus Fusarium; species Fusarium tupiense. Next base: position 106,943 of record JABEEO010000247.1, read on the forward strand.
ATGACTTTTTCGACAACCCTCGGGGTTCTCAACTTGGACTGATGAGCGCTATCATGTCGCTTGGCAGCATCTGTTCCACGCCTGTTGCGCCTTTTGTTGCTGATAAATATGGTAGACGGTGGGGTATCACTACAGGAAGCATCATTATGATTGCTGGTGCTATTCTGCAGTGCGAGAGTACCAACTTTGCCATGTTTGTTATCAGCCGTTTCATCCTGGGATTTGGACTCTCGTTTGCTACGACTGCGTCTCCTAGTATGGTTAGTGAACTGTCTCACCCCAAGGATCGAGTCACCATTACAGCTATCTGTAACACTTGGTAAGCCAATTTTTTCTACTTATCCGTTGTGTTTGCTGACTTTGCCAGTTGGTTCTTGGGCTCTATCGCAGCTGCTTGGATCACCTACGGCACTCGAGTGATCCCCAGCACTTGGTCATGGAGAATCCCCTCCTTGCTTCAGATGGCACCCAGTATCATCCAGCTATCGACTGTCTGGTTCCTCCCCGAGTCCCCACGATGGCTCATTTCGAACGACCGCAGTGAAGAGGCTCTCGAAGCACTTACAAAATATCACGGAGAGGGAGTAAAGACGGAACTAGTAGAGCTGGAATACGAAGAGATCCGAGCTGCAATTGAGCAAGAAAAGTGTAGGTCGCTCTCTGATGCTGTGTCATACTTTACTGACTGTCTACAGTGTCTGGTCAAACTACTTGGAAGTCTATGGTCAGCACCAAGGGTAATCGCTACAGGATGTTCCTCGTCATCTGCATGGGTCTAATGTCTCAATGGTCTGGAAATGGACTGATCTCCTACTGTAAGTCAACTTCATTAGTCACAATCTGATGGGTCTAGCTGACTTGATGACTCTGCAGATCTCTCCCGTGTCATGGACAGCGTCGGCATCACCAATAAGAAGACACAAGCCCTGGTCAATGGTCTCATCAATATTTGGAACTGGGCCCTCGCTCTCACTAGCGCCTGCTTCGTCGATCGCGTCGGTCGCCGTCCTCTCTTCCGAATCTCTACAATCGGCATGTTGCTAGTCTTCACAGGTTGGACCATCGCATCGGAACGCTTTGCTGCCACGGAGGCCAAGTCTGCTGGCGTTGCGGTGATGGCACTCATCTTCGTGTACGAGATCTTCTACTGCATGGCTTTCTCGCCCCTCCCTGTTGCATACTCGGTTGAGGTTCTCCCGTACTCTATCCGAGCCAAGGGGATGGGCGTGTATGTCCTTGCGACGAAATGTGCTGTGTTCGTCAATCAGTATGTCAACCCTGTTGGGCTGGATAGTATTGGGTGGCGGTACTACCTTGTTTACGTTGCTGTCTTGATTGTCGAGAGTTTCATCGCCTACGGTTGGTTTCTCGAAACAAAGGGTAAGGCCTTGGAGGAGATTGCTGTCATTTTTGACGGCGAAGCTGCTGATGTCACTGTTGACGAGCCTGTCAAGTCCAAGGTTTTTAGTACTGAGATGCCCACGACTCTTGAGCAGGAGAATGTCGACCGGAAAGTCTAGGACCAAAACGATCAAGTAGACTACCCAATTTGATTTAATTCCTTCAGTTGTCACTTGGTTCCGAATTATATAAAGCCAATAATACTCTTTATTGCCTGTTACGTCTTGTTCATCTAGACTATGACTTTCTCCCTTCAACACCGCCGAAGCGATAGCCTTGAAACTGTCGCGATATAGCCTTGAGATTATTTTTGAAGAACTTATCACGATTTGGCTTCATTTCAGCTCTGAATGATAGCCAAGTAAACTGTCAAAGAAAGCCGAAGGATTCTGGCTTGTCTTGTCTGGTCTGCTGTCTCAGATGTGGTGTTCTGATTGGCCCCCACATCCATATGGCACGTGCACGGTCCACCGCCTCATTGTCCTACCTCTTCGTCTCCCGTCCAACCTCCAGATATCCTGTCCCTTCATATCACATCTCACATTACAATAATGACATAGAAGTTCAACAGCTTTCCTAGCGCCGGCGTATTATTTCCATAGCTTACCAAACAGACAGACAAAGCGCTACAATGGACGCCTCTGAGCTGCTGACTCTCCCCTTGGCGTACCAGAACGGCTCCGCCCGCCTTCTCACAGGAGACCTGGTCGTACACGACATTGAGCGATGGTGTCATCGAAAGGCCGACAGAAGTGGCCTCAAGCCAGTCATGGCTGTTTTATTTTTCAACACGGGGCCTGATGCAGTGGACTATGTCAAGATCAAGGCTCACGTTGCTGCACGGGTAAGTCATCGATTTCCCCAGGGCGGAACGAGGACATTAGCTGCCATAAAGGGTTCCTCGTGGCTACCTGGCAGAGCTTAATTGACCCACTTCGGAATAGGCTGGCGTAAGCTACTGGGTATATGAAATGCCCGTCGATGCATCGACAATAGAGGTCATGACCCAAGTCAAGGAGCTGAACATGAACCCTCAAATCCACGGCATCCTCATACAGCGCCCGCTGCCGGAACAGTTAAATGAAGCAAAGATCATGGGATATATCGATCCTGTCAAGAACATTGAAGAATATGATAGAGGCCAGGTAGACAATATTGCTGCGGACGCCTTGATTCGCTTGTTGGCCAGGTATGGGCTTTTACAGTCGGCACAGCAGGCCAAAATCCAGATTGTCGGTTTCGGGAACATCATCACGAAAGAGTTTATCAACCAGATGAAGCGCCAATTCCCCTACGTAAGCGCGTCTAAAGACTTCGATCTTACCCATGAGGATAAACACGAAGCTCTGCAGGTGGAAGCTCGCGCACCACGCGAAACCATGATCATCTCGGAGCTGCATCGGGGACCTGGCTTCATTAAAGAATCTATGATCAAGCCTGAAGTGAGTGTCTTGGTCGATCTCGGCTTCTACGTTACAGAAAAGGGCGTCATCGGCGATGTGAGCCACGCTCTATTTGATAGAAGTCATCTAGCAATCGCTCCGACGCCAGGAGGAGTTCTTCCTATCTTGTTATGGATCATGATGGAGCGGACGATCAAGGCCAAGCAGATGATCGCGAAGGTAGAGCAGCGAGGGTGTTGTTTAACGATGTGAGATTAGCAGAGATGGCTTTGCTAATCTCTGTAGTACTATGGGTTCTCAGCCTGATATTAACGTTGTTCATAATGTATTTTAAACTTACATTCTCGGTCTCAATGTAAGGGAGAAACTTATAGACACCTCAGTGGAGGCTAGTAAGCACTTTCGCCTAATATTGTCTACAGCAGCAAATACATTGCGACTTGCTTCTGCGACTTTGAAGAATTTCTGCACTCCGTCTTATAGGGCGCGAAAACATGGTTGTGCAGATCATCTCACCTGCAGCCCAATCAGGCAACGGCCGCAGTGAACGAGTCAGCGGGGTCACGGCTTACCCGCTCACTTCTCTCCATATCTTTCAACACAATAGCTGTGTGTCGCGTCCTGAAAAACCGGCATGAATCGTGAAAAAGAGAGAGCTTACACAAATACCTCCGGTATTGACGATGACAGTCTCAAATTACCAAAACCCATCACCAGTCAACAAGCCGGAAGTCGACGTACCCGGACCGAGAGTAAGCCCGCACGTTGGTGGGAGGGACTCTGCCCATCATCTTCGAAATCCACGATATCTCTAGAGCCAGTGAGTTGGGGAGAAGAAGATCTTCTACCATTGCCTAACTATCCTGCCGAGGCGGAAGCGCGGACGCGTGCCATTGACAGATATCTCGCTGCCGAGTCCCAGCGAAGCAAACGGCAACTAAAGATCATTCTTTTCGGCGACGAGCACGAGAAGGGTCTTTTCCTGAAGCAGGCTCGTCTTCTTGAGCTCCCGCTTTCCAATGACGGACGGGCCATTGTTAGGGTCGAGGCGAGGCGCTTTGTCGCGTCGATGTGCCGGGAATGCTTGCAGATTGTCGATGAATATGCTTGTAAACCAGAATCGATCAATGCTCATCCAGTTCTGGGGTGTGTCAAGGACATTGTGTCGCGCGAAGTACCCGATGATGAAGAAACGGTCGAAAGCATGGTCAGCCTGTATTGCGGCGATGAACTGCGGCTCGCGCTTAAGCAATCTGGCCACAACCTCGAAGACATCGAGCGACGATTCTTGAAGGACCGCTTTCCACATATCCTCACCAGCCCCTGCACTTCAAATGGCAATCTGAGCAATCTCTTGCAGCGAGTCTTTGCCCCAGAGTATGTCCCTACAGAGCATGACTGGTTTCACTTCGATCAGCGCCGTTTAGGGCGAGTGGTCCAGGAGGCTCTTGTCCATCGAGACAGCCACACGCTACAACTGTTACAAATCACGGATCGGTCAACACAGAGGCGAAAATGGATTCACATTCTGGTGGATGACGCGGCCTGTCTTGTTTATATCTGTAACATGGCCGTGTATGACCAGAGCCTACTAGAAGATGAGACCACGAGCAGACTTCACGAAGATCTCGTGCTGTTTGACTCGCTTGCCAACTCAAGATGGTTCACGCAAACGCCATTCTTCGTCATTCTGTCAAATGTTTCAGCTTTTAGAAGTAAGATTATACAGTCACCGCTGTCAAAATGGTTTCCCCAATTTGAGGGAGGCAATGACGGAGATGCAGCGCTCGAGTTTATGAAAGACCAGTTCCGGGAACTTGCGAAATCTGAGCAGAATGTGTACATACATGTTGCAGATATTCATAGCTCAGAGGGCGTGATGGGTGCCATTGAGACTATGGAAAATACCCAGCTTAGTAAGGTCTTGAAGGAGCTTGGCATGACTCCTGTTGAGTGTAAAAATTAGCTAAGAAGCTTTAAGGCTGGACAGCGCAATGAATAGGACTAATGTTTTCATAATAGCGATCCGCTTTGGATCCTTAATTTGCGACGCCAACAGAATACCTATGGCAGTCTTCTCAACTATTTACGTCTTGTCTGAAATACACTACTCAATCTTAACTACAACTTTGCTAAAGTGCTTCTGGTCTACCAGGTACTGGTACGCACTTGGATCAGTTAGCTTGGTTTCCAAGTCGCGATGGTATATGGTTGACTTACTCCTTGAGCTCCTCGAGCTTGAAGACCTGTTGGTCGAGAACGGGTTTGATATCAGAAGCCTCAATTGCGCGAACCTTGTCAAGTTAGTAACCACGTAAACGAAGAGCTGTGATGTTCCAGTGAGAAAAGCCACTATCCAAGAACGTACCATTGCGTCGAATTGATCGCGGCTCCCGACGACAATTCCCCTGACGACAGCCATGCTGGACAGGATCTGAGGAAAGCTCGGTCCAGTCTCTCCGTGTCCAGCGATCCACCCAATGATGGTGATAGAACCACCGATATTTACAGCTTTGAGACTCTCCGTGATAGTGTGCGAGCCCCCAACCTCGAGGACATGGTCAACACCGCCTTCAGTGAGCCTCTTGGCCTCCTCTCCCCAGTTAGGAATCTCCTTGTAGTTAATGACATGATCAGCTCCCAGCTCCTTCAGCCTCTGAGCCTTGGCCGCTGATGAAGTAGTAGCAACAACTCGAGCACCCGCAGCCTTTGCGAATTGCAGAGCAGAGATGCTGACTCCACCAGTGCCCTGTGTCAAGACCCAGTCGCCGGGGAGGACTGGCTTCAGACCGTAAAGGCCATTCCACGCTGTGAGGGCGCTACAGGGCAGTGTTGCAGCCTCCAGATAACTGAGGTTCTTTGGCATACCCACAAGTCCATTCTCGTTAAAGACACCGTACTCTCGTAGAGTGCCATCAACAGAGCCACCAACCGCCGATCCCAAGGCCATCGGGGTCAGCGGGCCACCATAATACGTTTGCATAAACAACGTCATGACCTTGGCGCCTTGTTGGAAGCGGGTGACCTTGTTTCCAACGGCCACGACTTCTCCAGCACCATCGGAGCCTGGAATGATGTTTGGCTTGACACCGAAAGGATAAGTGCCCTGAGCGAGTTAGTCAGGCTGGTCGTGATAGAAACTGTTGACTTACCTGGGCAATCATGATATCGCGGAAGTTGAGGGAGGCTGCGTGGAACTTGACCAGCACTTCATTGTCGGAGAGCTCAGGGAGAGGCTGTTGTGTGTCAAACTTGAGGTTGTCAAAGCTGCCCTGGCCGACGACCGCCCATCCCTTTGTAGTTTTTGGCAAAGACATTATAGATAAGACAAGGTGGTGGTTGATGGTAGTAGTGATGTGAAAATGTTGATGTAGTTATTGCTTGATGGGACAGTCAAAACTTGGGTTGATTGTATGGCTTTATACTTCAAGAAATAGACTTCTGCCACCCTTGCGTTTATAATAGAGCCGCCAACTACTCCACCTAGATTATTCTGCTGACCAATTCATATAGGAATGTCAGAGTTCCAACCAATTCCATAATGAAATGGGAAGGGGACAACTCAAGTCGCCAACTGACACGGAGAGACTGAGAACACCGGTATTCGTCATTGGCTACAGATAGTGGATCACCGTATTGATACGGTAGCGCGGTCAAGCTATGTGGGGGCAACTCGAGGGTGCAGTGGCGCTAATAAACACTCTGTGCACAATATCAGGCGTTGGGCTAAACCTACTCCGGCCGGCCGGTTTTGAAGAAGCTGAAATAGGTCAACCAAACGACCACTTTCTATTAAAGAACACCGAAATCTTTTGTAGCAAGACTATCAATAGCAAGATTTCCCCCAAAGACGATACTTGTAGGCCATTTCATAATGTGTTCCCACTCATTTCCAAGAACCCCAATAATATAGCTCAGCAAACCAGCCGGCCATGGACTCAGGCACCAATGCTCCCGATTATAATTCATCAAAACAGCAAAGTGACCTAAAATAACAAGCGCTGCGGGATGGCGATCTGAGCATAGATCCAGAAAGATCTGGCTTACCTCCAGTCCCCAACCCCAAACTATCTTGGCAGGCTCGGGGTCGCCAATATTGTCCGAGAGCGTTGCAATACGGCGGAAGAGTGCCTTCACGGCATGGAGGCATGCTTTCTTGTGAGCACCTTCCACCTGACTAGTTATGCACCTCTGTAGAAATTCAAGCTGCGGATATCTTGATTCAAGATCGTTACCAGTGGCTTGGTGATGGGCAGCGAACTTGGTGAGAAGCCATGATCCTGAGACGACAACCGGGGGGAAGCTCTGCTGTACAAACATAATTGTAGATCTACTGAAGCTGAGAGCTTTCAGCAGCTCCTCAACCGGGTCGAACGGCGATTCGGAGCATATGCCATTCGGGCGATAGATTGGTTCCGCTACAGCATACATTGACATAAAAGCGGAAAACCCCAGCAGAGCTTGTTCATGCGCCTGAGTCAAGGACTCAAAATGCGGCCTCGCTCGAGTGATTGCTGTTTGTTGGTGCGCAACAGCTCTAACGTACCATTTGGACTGAGAGCGATCTTCACTGTAGAGCTGAAGAGCGGTGAGGCCCAGAATACTATTCAGCAAATAGTGGTGAGAGAAGCCCAAGCGAACAAGGTCGTGTTGCAGCTGCCTTGTAGTCTCGGTCATGTCGCCCGTCACAGGATATCGGTGCCAGTGCTCTAGCAACTCTAGATCAGCTAGGCTGTCTTCGTTGAGTGGCGGCTTGGTCAGCGTGGGGGACGAGAAGCTACACGCGAGGTTGGCCCGCTCGCATTGAAGGCATCGTGGATGCACCTCGTTGCACTAGGAAGGTTAGCTGCGGGTTCTCTCCCCTTGACAGAGAGTATATTCACCTTAGCGTGTTTCTCCTTGCATTGTATACAGCCTTCTCGGGACTTTCTGTGACCTTTCCGCTTTCTAATCATGTTTGCCATGCCCCGTTTTTGTCTAAAATACGTTGGCGTCACATGGGGTCTGGGCGCCGTATAAATACGGCAATTAAAGTTTATGCGCTAATCTCAGATCGCTGACAAATTAACCTCCGTCGCGCCCACAAGGCCCACAGCAACAGACAGACGCGTTTCAACAGGGGCATTCTATTGGCTGTTCAATGTAACAGCCTACCCTGCACTAATTACTGAATCTTTAGCATTTTATAGTACAGATAATATAGTCTTGTGTAAGAAACTGACATTCTCTGGCTCTTTAAACACACTTCTTGATTTACAACTTATGCTTAGCGTAATTTTGGGTTGTGCATTTTACTTCCATGTAGTATTCAGTTTATCTATTAGCCGATAAACGGGCCATCCAATGCTTTTCCCAAAGCTATCAATGAAATCAAGCACTTCTTGACGCTCCACGGGATTAGTTAGTAAACAACCACCTAGACTGTTAATGGCCATTTTTGTAAATGAAAGTTTACCCAGAACTCACAAGTAAAAAGCATATGATGAACAGTAAATCCAGCACCAACTACTGAAGGGTTGTGAATGCCGAGACCAATAGCGATATGAAGGTCATTCAAGGCCGCTTTCTAGTTTCTCATCTTTAGCAAAAAGGCGACAATGGAGATGGCTGACATACATCTGCAGCCACCCGATGCTCGATGGTTCTCAGACTGGACACCCATAGTCTAGGCTCAGAGATATGTAACAGAATGCGAGCTAGACAATAGTGCTGATATCCCATAACTGAAACATTATAAGTTATGTTTCACAGCGAGGAAGCTTGTAATGCACTTACCTTGAGCAGGATTCATCATCCACACTACAGGAAAAGCCGACTTGACACCAGCAGAAGTACTTTCCCTGCCAGAGTGATAAGGATGATAGTGCGCTGGTATCGAATCATGCCATAGCGCAACCTCTTTGCCGAGATGCGCCCACGTTTCATAGTCGGGCTGTGCGCCTGGGCCAAAAAAAGTCTCCAATACCTGGCAGCAGAGAAGAATAATCCGATTGGCAAAATCCTCATCAGTCGTGTCTATAAATGATCTCGAACGCCTGTATTTGTTCAGATCTACTTGCATGGGTTCGCCTTTGATCAGAGAGATGTGTAAGTTCTGTCGTAGCAGAATCCAGCTGGCTGCTTCGCTCAAACCGCCTTCAGCTATGAAGTCGGGGATATTATTCCAGAGTCGTGCGCATCCAATGAGATGGGTACCAGTATCAACATCTTCAGAATCGTTAATGCGCAAGCTATGGCGATGATTGAGACTGTCTTACCGCACATCTCCTCGTATAACCTTAGGAGGACTGCTGCTGCCAAAAGGTTTTCATCCAGAGATGACATAGGGTCATCAAGAATGGGGATCAAAATACGTAGAGCATGGCTGTGATACTCTTCACTACTTTCATCGTCAATGCCAGTGATCATGACCTGATGGCGCGATGAGAAAGCTAGAATGGAGTATGCTAGGAGGGGTAGTTGGCGAGCCCTTTTTGGCACTTCGTGACCAAAGCGCTTCGACGGGTCACATATATCAATCTGGCAACAAACAGGATATTAGAGACACGGCGCTACCAGGATGGTGATAGCTCACTCTTGGAGAAAGATCTTGCAGGTAATTCATTAGAAGGAATGCCTCTCGTCGAGTTTTTATCGGAGAGGTTAAGACACGTGGGCTGCTAATAAGATAGTTGGATAGGCACGATGCTGGGGACGATAGCCTTGCGATATATCAACTGGCGACCAATATTCAGTCCTTGCAAAAATACTTACTGTATATCATCGCTTGAATTGTGTTCTGGGGAGCGATCTGCAAGGAATAGAGACGGCGGCATGACCGCATCGTGGATAGGGGATTCCGCCATTGTGAGATGAGAGCTGATGAGGGGAGACAACACTAGACCGTGGAAACAGACTGGGAGTTAACAAATGAGGCGACGGTACTATGATTAGGTAAGTCACAAAATTTACTAGGCAATCGCCTTGCCCAGCATACATCACGAGTTAAAACTACAATATTTGGACACAACCAACTAACATACGTTTATTGTGTATTGCAGCAAGAAACGGTCACTCCTCGCTGCGTAATTTATCACTCAATGTTCACTGTGGACAGGCTGATGAGATCCAACGCAAGCGTTAAATACCTTGAGACAAACGAATCCCCGCATTCTCCAGGGATGATGAGTAGGATAGAGTTCGGCGTTTGCCTTGGCTCTTGGAGCAAGCGGCGGACTTCCCCGCAGATAATGGCTCAATCTGGTGTGTTTGTTCCGGAGCTAACCCTGTGCCAAGAGCACTAGTCTCGGAACAAGAATCCCAATTATGGATTTTGCTATGGAAGTGACGTTTATTTCTGATCCACTTGGGCCCGGAATTACCTACCTACCGAACCAAATCAAGGTATAAGTCTCCCGACCCCAGGTGTACCTCGTGCCCCGCTATTTCCATGTTGCTTTTTTGCTTGCTTCCCTGGACGCTTACACGCATAACACGATATGGGACGGACTGGGCAAAGAATCTCGGGTTGTAGGGTAAGTCGATGCATATACTTCTTGTTTATCGCTAGCTGACTGACTTTTGTAGAATTGCCGTTTAAAGTGAGCTACGTCATACAGCTGAATCGATTATGGCTAAACTTCGGCCTGTTGTGCTAGACATCTAAAATGTAACCCCTGTTTTCTCGATCCAGCTGCTGGACAAATATGCTGACAAGACCTCTACGCTATAGGCGACGATGAAGAGCCGTGTGCTCAGTGCATAACGAGAGACCTCCGTTGTGACAGAAGTTTCCAATGTCGATTTCGCCATAGCAGGCTTGGCTCAACGTAAGCATTCGCAATGTCCCTATAACGCAAATGGGGGACTAAGAAAGGCCAAGTACACGAAAAAGAGGCCTTGACTTTCCGTCTAATCAACGGTGGTGCAAGCTTGACAAGCAAAAGATCGAATTTGTGGATCAGACATTGGATATTGTGCGATCGTTTAACTCGTTTTCAGACCACCACAGCTCTTCGGAAGACCAGCCCTTGTACTTCCTAGACAGACAAGACGAAGAAACTACGCCTCTGCCTGTTGATAGTCAACATGGGGTCGGTGGTGGTGAACAGCGTCTGAACAGCTCGACTTACTCACCGACGGATAGTCAAGCACAGGCGTCAAGTAACTTGGACAGCGCCACTTCGACATTCCATCACCATTCCAATCAGTTACCCGAGTTGGTGCTTCATCACTACACAACGATAGCGACTGAACAGATTGATAATGACTTAAATGGCACTGAATATCCTACACAGGGTGCCTATGCTTCATACGGTGATAAATATCAGCTGCGTCTACCCACTTGTGTACTCAAGCAGGACGAGGCAGAGTTGGTTCGTCACTTCTTTTCAGGTTTCAGTGATGCTTTCGATCTTGGGGATCCAGATCGGTCATTCTCCAGTTGGTTATCGACTCGAGTCTTACAATATCCTCGGCTTCTCGATTCTATTTTGACCATTGCCTCGAGACACCTTGGCAAGGGGAAAACCAGTACCCCTTTCCTGGCTTCAACACCTGATACATCCTCTGATTACACTCGAAGTTTACCTAGCGTTAGTCTAGATCTTGACTCCACGCAAACGGTCCATTCTGTTGCAAACCTGTTATCACGATTCGCGCATAGTATGGAAGGTAAGTGTCTTTATCATCAACATCTCTTATTATCCCCCCCCCCTCGCTGGGAAAGGACTATTTCACTGACTGCTCGACACGTAGGCACAGGTGAATGTTCTATCTTCCCTCCCTTCCTCGGTAAAGCGTCTATGATGGAATCGACAGAATCGGTCAAAGAGGAGGATCTGCCTGAAGCCGCCTTGTGGGCTAATTTACGACTAGAAACCTACTTAGCAGTGGTCAACCAAGCACCTCTCCCACCAAACTTACAATGGCTGTGTGCAGACAGAATGGGTGCCCCCGTCGATGACAGAGACTGGGCAAACCTGATGCTTCTTCACCTGACAGAAATCATCCGATACTGCTTCTCAGATAACAAAGACGCCGAGCATTATGCTGCGCTGCTGAAAGATACTTCCATTTGGTTTAATTCAAAACCAGACTCGTTCGATCCTATATACACATGCAATCACACCGACGACCAGGTACTTCCGGACATATGGCTGTACAGTGAGCCGGTGGCTGCTGGCTTGCAATACTACCATCTGGGAAGAATGCTTCTTATTTCCCACGATCCGCGTCTACCAAAAATAGGACTTGCAAAGAACAGAGCCATGAAGCGAATAGAGGTATAGCAGCACGATGCTCCTCAGGGATAGTTGTCTAATGCCAAATAGCTCGAAATGAAGACCGACACGAAGATAGTCTGCGCAATTGCTGTAGGCATGGGCGAGGCTAGTCCAACATACCTGTGAGTTTATGTTATTGGGCCCCGAACTTCGGGGACTTTGCTGATGTGTATTGAGGACTGCATGCATGGCCATAGCCTTGGTTGGAGACCTTTTCGACGAACGCGCTGAACAAGATACCCTACTTTGTGTTGTAACTAATGCAACTGACCGATTTGGTTGGCCCACTTCTTACATGTAAAGTTGACTAATGTATTATCTTACAAGCTTGAAGCTGATTATCTGTAGCAAGGATAGTCTAAAGAGGACTTGGGGATGGCTTTAGCTAGGCCATGATAATAGTTGTAAAGTAGGATGGTTATAATTCTGTACTATACATGTTCCAATGCCCGTACGTTTAAGGGTTGCGAGAGTAATTATCAGTACGTACAAACTTTGAATCAAGGGATATATAATCACAAGTTCACCGAAGGAGAACTAAAAACTCACATGGTAAATAATTAAATCTCTGACATGGCATGCATATATGATATTCTAGAGCATTATTGATCTCCACTCACGTTAAAGTTTGAGACCCTAAACAGAATGACAACAGATGCAGAACGAATTCGGGGTATTCGTTCCGGCAAAAAACGAGGTGATATCCACTAGAGCCGGAACAAAAACACCAAAACGAGAAGGATCGTAAACGTCAACGCCAAATTCCCCGCCATTTACCGTCCACATGTTCTAGGCCAAGCCACCAGTTGAAGCACGCTCACCACGCAACAAGCTGACCCTTGCCTGAGCAATTGATTCAGGAAAACAACTCCGGCAGAGGCCAAGCCCACCTTTTCACCCCAGACTCTGGCTTGCAAAACATGGAGCTGACGGCAGTCGTGGGGTTCGGTTTTCTGGGGAAGACTGTTTCTTGAATCGAGATTTTGTGCACAATTCCCAGTTCCCCGCTGACTTACCCCAACTTTTGAAGTGATCTGCCCCCGGAAAACAAGGTTTCTCGGGATCGTGAGAGTAGACTAGGCCAATAAGACAACATGTAATTGTCGCATGAATCGTTTAGCTTCATTGGAGTATATATACAGCGCTGCGCTCCTTTTACGTATTGCTATTTTCCTCACAACAAACTCGCTCAGCTGCATCACAATATTCGACTCTTTTTTACCTAGTCTTCCATCTTGACGACATGTCTTCTCATGATGATCACAAGTCCTCTACTGAGGGCGGTGGCATAGAAAAGTCAACGGCTACCAATATCGAACACCTTGAAAAGTCTCATGGCACCGTTGTCGAGTTTGACGACTCCATCGAAGACACCAAGCCATCCAAGTCCGTTTGGCTCATTACATTCACCGTCGCCATGGGTGGCTTCTTGTTCGGTACGTTGCCTACATACTTCTCCGCTGAACTCCCCTAACAGAACCTCCCAGGTTATGACACTGGTGTCATCTCAGCTGTTCTCGTCACCATCGGCGACGATCTCGGCCACAATCTTGATTCCCACGAGCAGGAACTCATCACCTCAATCACTTCTGGCGGCGCTCTCATTGGCGCTCTGATGGCAGGCCTCCCAGCTGATAAATACGGCCGCAAGCTTGGAATCTATATCGGCTGTTTTCTCTTCCTCGTTGGGTCTGTTGTCCAGGCTGCTGCCTTCAATATTGCCGCCATGACTGCTGGACGTCTGATTGTGGGATTCGGCGTGGGTTCGGCGGCGATGATTATTGTAAGACCCTAATTCTGCTAAGAGTTGTCTTGAACCAAGCCGCTAACGTATTCAGCCTCTCTATATTGGAGAACTCGCCCCAGCCAAATACCGCGGTCGCATGATTGCCTTTGACAACCTCAGTGTGACACTGGGTCAACTGGTTTCCTACGGTCTTGGAGCTGCTCTTACCGATGTTCCTCACGGCTGGAGATACATGGTAGCTATTGGCGGCATTCCTCCCATCATCCTTGCCGCTCTTCTGCCTCAATGTCCCGAATCGCCACGACAGCTTATTGCGCATGGAAAGAGAGACGAGGCTGAGAAGTGTCTGCGACGAGTTTATCCTGCTGCTACTGAGGAGCAGCTCAAGTCCAAGCTTGAACGCCTTGTATGGACTGTTGAGGTCGAGTCCTCAGTTGTGGCCGGCAAGTCTCTTTGGTGGCAGTTTAAGCAGCTTCACTGTGTGCCCTCTAACCTTCGTGCGCTGATCTGTGCTTGTACCGTCATGGCCAGTAAGTCTTAGATTGTACTGGTACATGTGAACCTTTTGTCGCTGACAACATCACAGTCTCTCAGCTCGGTGGTTTCAACACTCTCATGTACTACTCTGCGACCCTGTTCTCCCTCGTTGGATTCAACAAGCCCACCGCCGTTGCCATCGTTGTCGGTGCTACCAACTTCATCTTCACATTTGTCAACTTGGTTGTTATAGACAAACTTGGTCGTCGCATCATTCTGCTGGTGACTGTCCTGGGAATGGTGGGATATTCTAAACTTCTCTGCATAGCCACGTTACTAACATCTTTTTCAGGCTCTGAGCATGATCATCGCCGCCGTTGCATTCCACTGGATTCCCATCTCCAAAGATCTCGTTCTCCAGGCCGATTCCGTCAACTGGGCTGGTATCGTCGTGCTCGTAACCATCATCTTCTACGTTGCCTTCTTCGCTACTGGTGTTGCCACCATCGGCTGGGTCGGAACAGAGCTTCTGCCTTTGGAGGTTCGCGCGCTTGGCACAATGATGAACACGGTCACTTGCTGGAGCTGCAACCTCATCATCGCGTCCACTTTCCTCTCTATGATGAAGAGCATGACACCTAGCGGCGCGTTTGGCTTCTACGCAGGTATCTGCTTCTTTGGCTGGATCTTTGTCATCTTCTTCTATCCCGAGGTAAAGGGGCTTCCACTTGAAGAGGTCAGGAAGGTCTTTGAGAATGGGTTTGATGTCAAGTTGGCCAAGCAGATGCAGCGTGATCTCAAGACTAGCAGCCAGGCCTCGGTGGCATCCAAGGCCTAGATGCGGGATTTTGTGTCTTGAACAACATGGATACACTGTACACCTGATACTATTCACAATCTTCTCCATATCAGTATAAGCTCCATTCACGCTAGAAGTCAATACCACCTATAATTACAATTTTCTTGAAACTATCTGATTGTCGCCAAGGCCGGCTCTTATTATGCTATGGTAAAAGTTAAATAGCCGCTGCATTACTCGAGAGGCTTAGTGCGTTATTGCTATTTGCTCATTTGTGTGTGCAGTAGTCTAGTATTCTCTCTGCCTGACGTAAGTATCTCCAACAAGTCATACTGGAATATACCAAAATATAGTACTGTGCCAGGCCTTTCATCTATAAGCTTAGCAATCTGGTAAGTCACTATAAGGCTCTATTAGTTGCTGAATAAAGTGCTGCGTAACTTGCAGTTGGCTTTTCTCCCACGTGATGGCATTTGAGAACGAAGTGATCCGCTCCGAGCCATCTCTTCTAGATCGACCTTCCATGTTAGAGTGATAAGGACGACATTTTACAGACATTTGGACCTAAAGTATCTATATACCAAGCCACACCTTTACACTTCCTGAAAGTATCATATATTCAATGACTTCTTAAGCATAGCCAGCCAAGTAGGGTTATCCGCAATAGTCTGGTTTAGTGGATCATCACTGTATTACATTAACCAGCGTACTATATATCAAAACGGAGGGCTACCTGATACTCACTCATTAAACGTCGCCATCCGCGCATGATGCTGGAATTCTTCATCAGACGGGATGTGCTGCGTAGGGTTGTGAGGCGACATGGTCGATATAGCCCAGCGACGAAGGTCATCCTCAAGCCATTGGTAAAAGTTCCAGTCGTTAGCTGCAAAATGTGTGGCTCCCGAGACTAGAGAGCGGGCATTCAAGAGAGCTTCGTGGTCAGCGCTTGATAATGGGACATGTTGAGATTTACCAGGGCCTGAAATTTCGTTGAGTGTTGTGGCCGTGTTAGTGGTCTGCGTAACGTTCATTGTAGCCGTCTGTGATGGAGTCAAGGGGACGTCTTCGTTCGTCGTGGGCGGATATCTTCTTCTAAACGAGTGCAGCCACAAGTCGTTATTAGCTCTTGTCTGGAACCATCGGTCATGACTCTGATTCATAACGATTCGAGCATGATTCCGAAGGTCATCGTCGCTGGGTTCAACGCCAAGCTGCCTTTGTTGTTCCAGGTATGTTACGAGCCCCTGTTCAACTCGGCTGTAATCATGGATGCTGGCCGGGAAATCGTTGGCTGTAGCTTGACCGCTCTCATGGTCGAGGCTTGGAGGAATATTGGCGCGTTGCCGGAATAATGAGACCCAGCTATTATCGGAATGGATCAAGCTGATCAACCATGTTGCGATAAATTCCGAAGGCGTGATTGAGACATCTTCCATTTGTCCAACTATCAAACAGCTTTGGTATCTGATTTCTTGATCGCTTAGATTGGTCGATGGGCTTATAGATAACTTTGACGAAACGATGTCGAGGAGCTGCTTCTCAAATGGACATGATTCGAATAGTGTGTTTTTCCCTTTCACTCTGATTGGGTAAAATCTCGACTCGGTAGCTGTTCTGATCGGACTGAATCGTGCATCCTGTGACACTTTGGAATCTGAAAATATCAAGTCCCGTAACCAAGAGGCAGACAAGTGAGAGTCTTGGCTCAGAGTCTCGGAAGCTAAAATGATTCTGCAAGCTTCGAGCTGCATATCCTTCGTAGATGGCAGACGTGACATATCTTCGTGGAATCTCTGCATATAATATGCCAGTTCAAGCTTCAGTAGTTCGTAGGCACTACAGGGAGTAGCGGCCAATGTCCTTTCTCCTTCGAACGGCAAAGGTGTGAGTCTTTCGATTTCGATGAGATCTAATACTAGTCAGGAAAAGTCACTTCAATCATTGGAGGAAACAACTGTACATGGAGGCATTCCGTTCTCGACAATTTCTGCAATCTCAGGGTCAAACCCCCAATCACCATGCCAGTCGGCCATTGTCTTTCCCAATTTGAAATGGTCAGAGATGTGATGCACACGATCTTCCCAATCCGCCATTTGGTGATCGCAGAAACCACAGCGGGAGCGAATGGCAGGTACTTTGATCCTCCACGACATCATTGACCACTCAATAAAGCTTGCATTCTGGTGGAATAGTCGCAAATGCTGGCGGAGATGATCCTTGCGATTGAACGACCGCTCAGGGACGGTACGTTTCTGACATGCTGTATAGTGATGGCTCTCTATATGAAGATCATCAGGATCAGCCAGGCCGCAAAAGACACAGCATAAGTTATCGTGGTTCGTAGGGTTGTTCATCCGCGGACCATTTGGACAACATATCCACCTTTCCAATGGTAGGTGCACTGAGTTCTCGTGTCGTTGCCAGTCATACTTCTTGGCAAAGCTCTGCGTACAGAATGTGCATGAGAATCTCTTTGCATGATTCATCAATACCGTTCGCTTATTGCCCTGTTTCATGGCTCTTCTTTTTCTCCTGCGGCGTGAGCGAATGTTCACCAAGGGATCGAATGGTCCTTCTATAGATCGACTGCCATGAGAGTCGGCTGATGATTGTGAGCCTCTACTGTGGCTTGAACCATATGTGCTCCCTGAGAAGCCCCAGGTCTGACCAGAATCAGATGCTGCTATAAATTATCAGTCAGTACCTATTGATATAAACGCGATTTGGGATCTATACAAGCTGGCGGGCTCGAGGCCATAGCTCGAGCAATGTCGACGGCTGAGGCAGGCTCATTCTCTGGCGGCGACTCTACCCACCGCTCCAATGGATTCATCGAGTCTGTAGCTCTACGAGGAGCTGGAGTGTCTGGTCTTCGAGGCACATCCATCGCCGTGGTAGGGCAAGGTAAATCGTCTCTAGACCGCACCATCTTATCCCGACGCCGTGCATTAGCAAACCAGTTCATGATTTGGGTTTTGCTGAGATTAGTCTGCTGCTCAAGTATCTTCTTCTCATTCTCATCAGGAAACGGATGATGACTATGGGTCAGATACCAATTTCTCAGAATTTTGACTGTATTCTGAGTAAACCTTGCCCCCAATTTGCCGGTTTGCCTAGAGCTTTGAGAAGTCCCCTCACCCATAGAGCTGGTTGATGTTGCGGCATTGTCACCAGTGTTGACAGGTGCAAATGGGGGATGAAGAACATCAGGGATGAGGCTATCAAAAGCTAAGCTACTAAAGCTTGTGTCATACTCAAGTAGCTGATTACTCTCAATATTGCCCGATGGCAATATCTCCTGTCCAACTGGTTCCGTGGAAGGAGCTTGCAGCCAGTAGTCAAGCTGGTCATCGAATGAGCACGGTTGCTCCACGTCGAGGAATGCAAGATCGGAAAAAATATCCTCATTTTCGTGAGAAAATGTTAAAGTATTACGCTTCGAATTCTCATCTTCAGGACTACCCATGCTAATAGCCTGCCTATCAGTAGGTAGAAATTATGTTTGACTTGAGAGGGGCAAAAGCTACTATGAGTTTGAGGGGTTAAAAAGAGGGGGCAATATCACGTGTCAAAGCTGTAAGCAATTGTACGATTTAATTAGCCAGGCTAGAAGTGATTAAACAGAAGCTATACATGTTACAATTTTGCCATCCTTATTAAGACCCTAAAAGAACTTTTAATAATATAAGTTCCCTAAGGTGGTAAGTAGTGATTATTACTTTTACTATATGTAAATTGTTAAAGGTGCCTCAGGCACCTACCTCGTATTATGAGTCGTATATTAGGCGGACAACCCGGCCCAAGACCTTAGTTAGCCACTGTTGATACACACACATCCCTCTCAACATAAATTACATTAGTTGATGTCTGAGCCTGGATGCTGGGAATTCCGACACTGTATCTGAATGGGGCAACTTGCCTTGCATGGCTACTAGATACTTAAAGATAGCTCAGTTTGTGCAAGGTGGGTATGTCTGAAATAGGCAATTGCCCCCCCGCGCCGTGATTGGTGCTGTCCGGGAAGCTTGTGGACTTAACCGGCGTAATGAGGAAATTTGTCCCGGGTTCCCAAAGGGGATCAAAGCTCGAGAAGCGAGTCTAGCCCGCCATCTAAGCTTTAGGTTCCCGTTGATGTCTTGATCCTTGTTTTTCTGGACAGGCATGGAAATGTTCAGAGATCGCGGGGTAAAATCATGTGGGTTAAACTTGCTGGGGGCGGAGAAAGTCGCCAAATGTGGCAAACTCTTGATCACGATTGCATTTGGCAAAGACTGATTTGTTTACCCCAGAGAAACTGCAATGTATAAGAAAGTCATATTACCTTCGTTCCATTATACCCCTACAAGTTTCCCAAACAACAGTCTCTTCTTTTACCTTGTAACTACATACTGTCTCAGCAAGAGTCTTGACCTCTTATCGAGATTGTCAATAATGGCGGCCTCCATTGCCTCCTTGGGTTCAGCGCCCTATGCAGCTGCAGTGGGTTTTGCGGTAATCTTCTACTTCATTATCTACCCTTTTATTCTGTACCTCAAAGACCCTAAGGGTAAGATATCTTGTCTAAAGAAAAAGCTGTCATACTGACTCTGTCTAGGTCTTCGACGCTTCCCTAACATGTCCCCATTCTCCGGCATGTCTAACCTTCCCTTCATGATACTCGCTCACGGGGGCGCACGATCGACGCATCTTGCCAAACTACACAAGACGAAACCCATCATCAGAACGGGGCCAAACTCGTTGTCCTTCGCCGGCGGCCAAGCCATCAAAGATATTTATGGTCACGGAACTCCCTGTACAAAGGACGAATCATACATCGTGGGAGCCGGAACCCATTTTCATCTAGCCGATGTTGTGGATAAACACGACCATGCCCGAAAGCGAAAGGTCCTGTCATCTGCTTACGCACTAAAGAATCTCGAGAATTGGGAATACAAGGTGGCGGATAAGGTGCAGCGAATGATGGACCATTTTGACAAGGTCTGCACGGCTCCTTTGTCCAAGGGTACGAGGTTTCCCGACCCTCAGGACGTCAATCTAGACTTTCGGGCCTGGTCCAACTTTTTCTCTCTTGATGCCATCGCCGATATTGGCCTTTCGGAGAAGCTTGGTCTTCTTGATCAAGGTCACGATCTTGTGGAAGCCCAGCAGACATGCGGTACCATCTACAAAACCAATCTACGCGAATGCCTGTATCCCACTGCACGCAAGCAGTCATATCTTCTTTGGACCTACGACCATTACAAGTTGCTCAACAAGATCTCCAACATCCTTCCATTCTATCGAAAGATGGCGGAGTCGGCCAAGGGCTGGGATGAGATTGTATTGCGACGAGCTCAGATCCGATTGGATCGATATCAGAAGGGAGAAAAGCTCGACGACTTTTTCCAGGCGCTTATGGAGGACAGGAACGGTAACTCTCATGATCTTGAATGGGGTGAGATTGTTGCTGAAATCAACATCATGATGAACGCCGGTAGCGTTACGACAGCTATTGCCTTGGCCAACGTTCTTTATCAGTTGATCCTCAACCCTAGAATAATGGAACTCCTGCGACACGAACTTGACTCCGCCCTAGAGTCGGATGAGGTTGTTGCCCCCTACGATAAGGTCAAGCATTTGCCCTACCTTCGCGCCTGTCTCGATGAGTCACTTCGCCTCTGGCCCCCGACACCTCAGAATCTCGGTCGTCAGACCCCTCCTGAAGGCTTGACGGTTATGGGCCAGTACATTCCGGGCAACACATCTGTTGGCGTCTCTGCTCTTGTGGCACATCGCGACGAGACCATTTATCCTGAGGCAGAAAAGTTCATTCCGGAGCGATTCTTGGGCGAAAAGGGCAAGGAACTGCAGTCTCACTTTATTACCTTCTCAGCTGGCGCTCGGGGTTGCATTGGGCGTAATATTTCTTATCTTGAGCAGGCTGTGTGCCTTGCTTCAATAGTTCACCGGTATGAATTTGCTCTACCAGCAGGGTTTGAGTTAAAGAGAGAGGAGACGATGAACCACATCCTAGGCCCTATGCCTGTCAAGGTGTGGAAAAGGAACTTGGAAAATTGACAATGAAGGAGTGAGGATCCAGCCTAGAGCTTAGACATAAATTGTATAAAGAGTGACAAACTATAATACTTTACTACTGGTCAGTCCTAACTATATCAAGCTATGAATCCTTTAGTCGGTAAAGGTACTGGTAACGACTGAAGTAACGGTCTCCTGCATCAAGCTAAGGTAACTCTCAAGACCCCATCCACGTAAGCTGGTCTCATCTTTGCTATATCTCCAGCCATCAATCCTTAATTGAAGGGATTGCAGTAGTAGACGACGTTGACAGTCCAGCCATCCACGGTATACAATACCCAATTGTTACCGCCTGGGCTATAACCTTTGTAGCAGTTGTATGTGTGAAACCCGTTCGTTCCCGTGCCACACCAAGCGTTTACCTGCTTGCTGCCTGCATCCGCAAAGATGTTTGAAGTGAAGGATACACCACTGCTGAAGGTGCCTAGTTCCAGTTAATTCTTTGTTATGGCAGCCTATAAAGTCAAGAAAACCTACCCTTTACTGTTCTACCTTCCCAGATAACGTTGCTTCCATGGGCGACATCCACATAGTCATCAGGACGGGATCCTCCAGTTGCAGGATGCCCGTCGGCATAGTATGCTATGCCGCTGGAAACCTCGTTGCCCTTGTAGGAGTTTACGAGGTAGACGCTGTCACTGGCAGCGACGGCGCCAGCGAGGGCGGCGGTGAGGAAGGCGGTGATCTTCATGATGATTGACAAGTGGTGCGATTTGCTTGGTTATTCTCGTTTTTACAGGGAAAGGCAGTATATATTTATAACCCGCGAGAACGCATGTTTTCGTAAACGATCCAATCTAAATGATTCATAACCGCTGGACCGTCGGCATAGAATGCAACCGAAATTCTCCTTGTAAATATGTCCTATTCGATATAGGTGCCCGATTATCATGCTGACATCAGCGGCCTTCATTGAATGCAATGCTACTCTGTGTAGTACCCCAGAATCAGCAGCCTTCGCTCTATTGAGAAACTACTACACTGAGCTGAAAGATCTTTTGCTATCCGTTCATGAATTGTGGCGTAACTACACCTTGTGTGCTGCAAATGATACGAGATCTAACGGAATAAGGTCATATCTTACGAAGGCTCGGACCGCTCTTTCGGAACTTGCAATGCCGGGCTGCCTAATTTGGTAGGGTTGACGCTGTCGTTGTCGCCAAGTTGCATCTTCAGTGCATTCTCTAAAGTAAATCTAGCGGAGAGCTAACGCTGATGCCGTGCCTATTTCCCCCCTATAGAGAGTACAGTATATGATTATTTTGAAGTCTCGGCTCAACCCTTCCAACGACATGAAATCTCCTCTGGTAATGGCTTCGCAGTGGACGATATCGGTAGAAGCACTAAACTTGCAGAAGACATGAAGCGATGAAGCACTGCGGATATTGGGGCGCGAGCTTCCAAATGATTATAATACCGGCGTTTTTGTCGCCAGCATCAACAATTGTGGGAACTTTGTAAAGTTGAATTCGATTCTCTCACTCTCAGCACCATCCACTGTTGACCAGCTAAGTGCAGTTGGACCTGTGATGGTTGCCTCTATCCCAAGCAACTCAATGGATTACAACACGGACTGGATGGAAGTCGGTAAGACATCAGTAAGCTGAGTGTCGGCACCCGAGGTGGACAGCTGACATGATCCCGTATGAACATCCTCCTGGGTTGCGGCGTTCCTATCCACTATCTGGAGTGGCGAATCAAAAGGCTGTGACTCGTTGCTATACATGACTTAATGAATATTCATTCCTTGTAAGGTTGAGGGCAATGGCACGCCGAGAAGTCCGACCATCAATGTAAAGCTGGGGCAGATTCCAATTGCACAAGATCCAGTGGTGGTTATGGTGGTTGGGCCCTAATCCGTGCGGCCTATGATAACTATGCCACGGCTTCTGTCCTTTCACAGCACAACGCGTGTGGGGCGCGTGATGTGAGCATCAGGTCCCTTAGCCATGGCGGAAATTCGTCTTCGGCTGGGCATCGACCGCGTGCAAGCGACAATTCTACCGCAAACGCAACGCGGAGGTATCTCCGAGGACCTTCCAAGGGCATCTCTGTCCAAGTCTTGCTGCTATAATATTCATCAGATAACGTGATTTGCCCGCCTCCATCTCTGCCTGCACAATTGGAATAGAAATCATCAGTTGGTAGCGGCAGACTGATCTCAATATGCTCCACAATGCTCTTGATATACCTAGTTTATGGTGTTTTCGACGTTCCTGTAAAGATAACTACATCGGTTCATGACGTCAAATTGCGCATCTAGGTACCGCTGCGTCTCACTATCTAGATTCTGAATATGCGATTGTAGCAAGTACTATATTAATGGGGTCGCCGAAAAACTGATAATGTGGTCAAAGTGCGATTAGTGCCGAGTCTCGTTCATCAAGTGTCATGTTCCTCCTTACAAGGTGATTGGAAGGTATTGGAACAATCCAGAATCTCTCAGTTCGATTATGTTCTTATTCATACTGCGAAAAAAGCAGCCGTGATTTGTGTGTGCTATGACCTGTGTATTTGGAGATTGTCGGTTAGGTCCCTTAAGCAGACCTGTACTTAGTATTGCATAATTGTACATCAACGCCTTCGCAACGCTATTAGAGAATACACGTTAGGAATCGACTTAGTTCTATCATAAAAGTAGAGAGGAATAACCCAGTGATAGTTAGTGCAAAGAATGTTTGAAAACAGGGTAAGTGGTTCGTGAGCTCCAGTCATGAGTGTTGGCAACCGGAACATAGGATACGTGTCATCATTCCAGGTATCAAGCCTCGAAGTATGATCCTCAATTTCGCCATAAAAGAGCCCACTTCCTTTTCCTAAAGAAGACAATAGAAGTATATTACTAAGTATATCGCTGAACTTGCAGCCAACGATGGCAATCCTCACTATAATCTGTTTGTCGATATGGTTATACGATTCTTAGTTTTACTTATAGACATTGTCTTTTACATCAGTCTATATTAATTAGTATTTAAAGGAGATATATCTTCTTATTAAGTTTAAATCTTACTTAACGATATATATATATTTTTATTATTTTTATATAATTAAAAACTAAAACCATAAGTACTCGACTTTATACAGTCTGGCACTAAGGGGCCATAAGATCCATTTCCATCTAGTGAAAGTCCTATTAACTTAGCGAGCGACCGAGAAACGTCAACTTCACAGGTATTAATATTAAATAACAGATCATGGGCTATGTATATTGGGTGTATGCAGGTATTGAGTAATTCGTTAGTTACCTGTTATTATTATCACATCAGTATAAGGCTCTATCAACGCCAGATTTAGGTAATAAATAGCTTTCTGGACTCCATTGTCGTACCTGAGAAACTGGGTTTTTAATAGCTATTGGTTCGATAGCATCACTAGCAACGGATCGGAACCAAATACATGCTTTTGCCAAGTTCGTGATGTCGAAGTCTGCCTTGTCTTGACTTACAAGGACTGAAGTCGTAAATTTCTTGATTATAAAAACATCCACGTCGGCATTGGCCTCGGAATAACCAGCGTAATCGAGCACATGAGCTAACAATATCATAACAGCTGAGAGTGAGAATCCCAGAGTTCGCCTACAATAGTCGGTCAGGATGAACCTTAACCTTGAGTGTGCTGCTTGCAAGATAGTTACGTACCAGAACTCCCCGAACTGGCTCAGGGGTGACTGTTGTAGCATTTCCAGCGTTTTCCGTGCTGCAGTCCTAACTCTGAGTCTAGACGACTCCAGTTGTAATAGAGATGAATCTATGCAGCCTTCTGTCGATAATAAATGCCAGCTACTATGGCGTCTTGCCGCGCAGTGGATCATTGAGATGGTGTTATAAAAGGAAAGCTGTAAGAAGACGCTATTTGACTCCATACAAGATTTAACCGAGTCTGGTTGTAGCACTCCAGGTAACTCCGACCTCCAGTCTTCTAAGGTGTCGTCCAAATCATGGATAGTCTCGAGAAGTTCGGCATCGGTCATGCCGAACGAGTCCTGGGAATACAGCCGTGATCTTACAGCTGACTGAATCAAGGCGAGTGACGCTCTCTGTCTGAAAGTCTCCATTACGGTGTCAGGTTTTGACATTCCGGTCTTTTCATCGCACAGCGCCAGCGTGGTCGGAAGGTCAACATCCACATCCTCAGAACTGAGCGCGGGGCTCATCCCTGAACAGAGACAATGCTCCGTATCTAGAATGAAAGCCGCCCAAAATGCTCGCACGGCATATTCTTTTTGGGTTGCATTGATGATTCCTCTCTTCGATAGCTGGAGGTTCTGTGACATTCGCATAGCGGTCGATAAGAGTAGAGAGGTTGTTCGCGCGTCGCCCGAATGGCGAAGGAACAAGGCCATGAGGGTGAGGGCCTGTACGGCCTGTGGGTTATTCCCAGCGAGTATGAGCTCTGGGAAGACGGTGTAGGCATTTCTAAAGTACGACCAAGATATCGTGGCCAAACTCTCGAAGGCACTGCTGTCCAATTTGGCGTTTATGACGAGAGCCATTGCAGCACACATACTAGCCCACGCGGGCGCACTCCCACAGACCTTAGTGTCCATTGTGCTTGGTGTTTCGACACGCATCAGCCAATCATGGACGTCGATAATAGGGAACTCGGCGGAAATATCCCCAAGACACATTCGTAACAACGAAGCCTCTCGGTCTTTTGGAAGGATTGGCATGTCGACCACGCCCCTGAAACATCCCGAGTGGTCCTTGGCCCTAAGCCCCGGCACCTGCGTATAGATGGATTGAAATGGATTAACTGGTTCTAGTGATGGCGGCGTTTCTTGGCTAGTTGGCTCGTGCGTCTGGTCTGCTGGTGCAGTGGCTGCTTCTGCAGTGGGCAAGTTCTCAGGCTGTGGCGGAGCCAGGGTACTCATGAACGAGTCTAGGTCAGCCAAAGGACCGGCAGGTGACTTGTCTTGCTGTTTTCTACATCATCAAATCCATAATTCGTTAGCAGGAAGTCATTCAGGGCAGCGAAGATTCATTGAATCCAGTACAATGACCCTGGTCTGCACGGACTTTGATCTCACTCACCCTTTGCTAGGGCCCCGTCGACGCAGAACTTGAGGGTACTGACAGCTCAGTCCCTTGCCTAGACAACTCGAGCAGGTTGGTACCTGGCCGTCGCAGCGACATTTCTTCGACCGACATTGCATGCAAGCCTGAGCTGAGTTAGCAACATGACTTGAGTCTCTGCACAGTTATAGACCTTGATGACACGTGGCCTTGCCAGTGATCCTTGTGTCCGTGTCTCAGTGAGAGGAGGTTGTCGATGACTCGATGCCATTAGTGATGAGTGGGGTGCCTCAACTACCCGAAGTAGTTTAAGGCTCAGCGATAAGTTGTGTCATACCAAGAAAAGCAGAAAGCATCAACCACTCGTAGTTGCTTTGGCCTAGAGAAAAAACCACCAGATTTTCAGATTTTGCGTTGATGTTGATGACGTCGGAGGTATTTTACGGCTGACTAAAACGACGCCAACTCTTTTGCTTCCGGACTCAGAGTTACAGGGCCCGCAATCCTGACAAATACTCGGGGTACTCCGTATTTGCATCCGACACCCCACCTCGCGCACTAGCTAGTCTAGACTGCGCATTGACTAGCGCCGGCCGGAGTGCTAGTTAGATTCATCATCTCATGATCAGGATGTAAAATGAGTCCAAGTCAACAGCGCCATTAGCTCAGGCCGGGTATCGGAAGGGACTTGCTTCTTGGGCTTTGTGCGGGTGAAACTCGGGATAAAGAGACCACATTCCTATATAACTAGACCACACCAAACCAGCCTCAGACAACCCATAGAATCAGACATCTCACGACTCGAGACTTACACCATGTCCGTCATCGCAGTCGCTGGAGGTACCGGCAGTCTGGGACGTGCTATTGTCGACGCTCTGGTCTCTGACGGTAACAATGTCGTCGTTCTAGCCCGAGAGGTATACCTGCACCTGCTTGCGTTGAGCCAACTCTAGAAGACTAATCCAATATTTGTTACAGACATCCAAAAGCAAGGAGAAGGCTATTGGTGTCCGCATTCTTGCAGCCAACTACGCCGATGTCTCTTCCCTCGTAGGGCTGCTCGAAGATAACGACGTCGAGCTTGTCATCTCAACCCTAAGCCCAGTCGGAAACGCGGAAATATCCCTTATCCAAGCTGCGGATATGTCTTCCACGACCAAACGGTATATCCCGAGTATTTGGGCCATCAAATACACAGAAGAGTAAGAAATAGCCTTCATTTTTGTCCCTTCCGTTTTCTCTGTTTGCTTCCCATAAACCCAATGGACGACCTGACAGAGGCCTAGGCTGGCGACATACTTCCCCCTTGCCTCGATTAAGTTTGGATATCGGCAAGCTCTTGATGCTACCTCCCTCCAGCACACCTCGGTATTGAATGGATACTTCCTTGATTATTACGTTGCTCCACAGGTCAGCACCTACCTTGACCCAATGGCTCTCGTCTTCGATATCCCACATAATTTTGCCGCTATCCCCGGTTCTGGCAATACCCCTGTTGTCTTTACCCATACCTTTGATATTGCTCGCTTTGTCGCTGCTCTTGTTAAGCAGTCAAAATGGGAAAAGGAATCATATATCATTGGGGATAAGTTAACTTTAAATGAGTTTCTAAACCTTATAGAGGATATAAAGGCTACTAGGTTTACTACAGTTTTTGACTCTATTGACAAACTTAAGAAGGGGGAGATTACAGAACTCCCCTCTCACCCATCTATTTATCCGTTCTTTCCTAAGGACAAACTGCAGGGCATCTTTTCTGCTTTTGGGTTGATGTTTGAGCAAGGCGCATTTAATCTGAAGCCGTCCTGGAGCTTGAACGACCAGTTTCCAGAAATCAAGCCAAGGAGTGTTAAGGAATTGATATTACAGGCATGGAAGAAGGATTAATGTACGGGGTGTTATGCAACAGGTTGGAGTGAGGATAATTTAATAATACAGTCTGACTTAAACTGAAAGCTATCAGTAGATTTAAATAGATTAGATCCTTAAAATCTATTTATTCTATATTTAGAGCTTAAGAATATTAGGGAAAATAACCTTGATTCTAAGTATTTCTTGTTGTTACTTAGGTCTTGTCCCCTGCCTGGAATTAGATCAGTGTGAACTTTATCGGGATCGGGAGCTAAAACACAGATCTCAACCCATTGGAATTAATTATCAGGCACCTTAATATACATGGTTAAGTGCGGCAAACACACTACCCAAAGAAGCTGGGACAGCATCTCATAGCCAGCCTCCGCTAGCTGGCTCAGGTAGGTTGGATGATAAAGCTATTTTCTGGCTAAATGATAACGATAGTGTAGTATAGAATATATAAACTGGGGAAAACCATGTCCGAGCTTGCGATTATTAACAATCAGGACTGATTAAAAAACCCCTATCTTCTAACCTTCCCGTCGACAGTTCTAAATGGAACTCCTTGTTTTGTACACAGTTCAGTACATACTTTTCAGGGAAAAATTGATCCACCCTGATTAATACAAGAGAGATACTTTCCAGGCAGTCAGACCACTAGAAAAGTGCTAGAGGATTGATTGAGTTAGGGTCCCGGACTTGCATAACATCCCAATGCTCCATGATGCAAGTCCCGTTAAGCCGGAAAATGTCCACAATTGCGGATGGCTGAGGCGCATCCACGAAATCAGCCCGGAGATGGAAGAAGGCGATGTTGTTGTCAAAACCACGGTTAATGATGGTGATGTTGACCGTGCTGGGAGACAAAAAGGCTCCAATGGTGTCAATGCTGTTCTGGCGACCCGAAAGTGTACTGGGAGAGTGCTGGATGTAATTCTCAGGCATGTGGTTGAGCAGAGCCTTTGTGGCGTTTCTCTCCAAGTAGATAGCCTTGCTGAAATCTTCGAGGATGGCTCTCTGCTGCTTAGGGGTGGCCGGACGTGGAGGGCAGTTGGAGTCTGGTCGACGGGTAGTGGCAGCGTTCCCCGTGCACGCGAGCGTGCTGATAACGAGTGTGATGATGGAGAGACGCATCTTGTGGGCAAAAGAAAAAATCAATTGAATTGAAGTTGTAGTAGGATGGTTTTGATTGATGGTTCAAGAAGAAGCTTTATGGCGTTGGCGAGATTCGAGATATATAAATGAGCAGTGTCCCGTTGCATCATTTGCCCGGGGAGTACAGCCCATACAGACTTCACACTGGGTACCAGGCAAATTCAGAGCCAGGATTTGTCATTTCCTAAGCACAGCGAATGAAAAGCGGCCGATGATACGGAACCTTTTTCACCTGAAACGGTGGAATGGCTTATGTTCTGGAGATTGGCCGATTATTCATTTTATGCCGGAGAGAACGGTTTGATGACAATTGAGAGGGAATAGCTCGGATCCATTACATCAGAAAACTGGGTCACCCCGGTTTGCTCCCTTCTGGCATAGCCCATGCTCGCCTTTACGAACTAAGTCCCAGAACATCGTTCGGTCCAACTGACCAAGAGGCCGTCGCCACAATACGTCTTCTGGTTATCCTGGAGAAGTTTTATAGCTGCTATACCGGCTATAAATGGCCACGTCACTTATGTTGGGCGAAGTATACAAGACGACGACGAGTTCACGGTGGCTATGTCGCCTGGGAGACGGGTGCTGAGGAAGTAACCTATGCTAGTCTTGATTGCAACCTTGGTCCATACGAGGTTCTATGTATGAGAGAGTCAAATGAGTCTTGGATTGATCCCGAGTAAGGAGTTATCGCAGAGTTGGAAGGGAAACCTAGAGCGATAATCGTAGTCGCCAGGACCGTGAAGACAGACATGGAGGTGGGCGGTCGCGACTATTTCGCAAATTGACAAGGGCTAAGAAATCATTCGTTCTACTCAAAACGCCCTGAAGCATTGGATGCTAGTAAACTATAACCATGGCGCCAGATCGAATTAGGCATAGGCGTGGATTTTAAGGCCGGAGAAGACGGGGGATGACAAAGGGATTTACTTCCGGGCAGATTTGCTTCCGGGGGGTTTGTTTCCGGAGAGTTTGCTGCCGCCGGAATGGAGGCAAACCATTACATGTTGTAAGTATAAGTAGCCCGTGTTAACTTCTTCTCCCAATTTCAATGCATCTTCTCCAGCCTCTCACATCCAACTCAATCAATTCCCTGCACTTCGGACAAAACTTTTACCCCTTTTTATTTTACAATCTAAGAACCAAACATCACCTCAACCATCATGTCGCGCTATACAGACAGCCACGCCAAGCCTGAAGGACCTGATGATGCCCGCCCTACAGCCCTGCAGATTATCAAGGACGAAGGTGTCGAAGGCCAGCTTGCTGATAAGGTTGTTGTGATCACTGGAACGTCCTCTGGAATCGGTATTGAGACGGCTCGCGCCATGAAGGCAACGGGTGCAAAGCTCTTCCTCACCGCCCGTAATACAGCCAAAGCTAGAGAGCAGCTTACAGGTATTCTTGAGGATGGACGCGACACCTTGGTTCAAATGGACAATACATCGTTAGAAAGCGTGCGTAAGGCGGCGGCGCAGATCTTGGAAGAATCCGGAAACCAAGTCAACATCCTTATCAACAACGCTGGCGTTATGGCTATTCCAGACCTGCAACTTACTGGTGATGGCCATGAGCTCCAATTCGCCACGAACCATCTATCGCACTTCCTACTTTTCAACCTCTTGCAGCCCGCGCTTCTTGCAAGTTCAACTCCCGAGTTCCATTCCCGTCTAGTTGTTGTAGCCTCATCCGGTCATCGGGTAAAGGGCATCAATACTTCGGGCAATTACAACTTTGAGGAGGGGGGTTACGAGCCTTGGGCGGCCTATGGCCAGTCGAAGACTGCCAACGTATATCTTGCCAACGAGGTCGAGCGACGATTTGGCAAGGATGGTCTCCATGCTCTCAGCCTCAACCCTGGAACCATCCATACACCTCTGTCCCGCCATCTTGATGAAGCAGCCGCGGCTTCCTTTGGTCAGGTTCCAGGCTTGGCCATGAGGATGAAGAGTGTCGAGCAGGGCGCTGCAACCACTGTTCTAGCCGCGGTGAGCAAGCTGTGGGAGGGCAAGGGCGGCCGGTATCTGGAGGATTGTGCCGAAGCCCAGCGAGGAGAGGACGACCATAACCCTCTGGGCGTTGGATATGTGAGCCACACGTACGACGTTGCTGAGGCTGAACGCCTTTGGTCCGATTCACTGAAGATGGTAGGCCTATAAGGCGTGGGTAGATAGAATTATTTTTCCAAGTCATTCCGTGGCAGAACTCGTTTAGGGTTGAATACTATGATTTGTCTAACGTTTTGGTCTCAAATACTATTACCTCAGCAGTTCTTTGTGCCTCACTTACGGGCTAGTGTCTGATCTTTCGTTTCATTCCAAGTCGATTACGCAGTCATGAGCTCCGCGTCATCAACTGTGCTATTTGCTGAACCTCCATGGCTCACAGGTCTGCCATCGCCTTACTACAATGAATCCCACAGGAAATGCCAAAAGCCATGCCGCGACTTCATCTCAGAACACTTGGCACCGTACACGTTACAATGGGAAACTGAGGGAAGCGTCCTTGATCATGTCTTTGAGACCTTCTCCAAGCACAACATGCTCATCCCCAATTTGCCCGCTCCACTACCAATCGATATGCTAAAGAGGCTTGGTATCTCTGAGCTCTGTAGTGTTTAATAACTGTCGACAATGACAGAAAAAGCCGAGGACGGGTTTGCGAAGACACCTCGGCAGTTTGGTGTAGGTAAGGCACTAGTATACTGGTGTATGTTCAAGTGGCTGGCTCGCATATGTGATTTTTGGTCAATGCTCAAAGCGCAGACTGTAAGATAGCGGACAGAACTCGATATACAGATTGAAAGATAAACTCAGTAGTATATAGACGATGCTGATATTATTTTGAACATAAGCTGTAAACTAATTATTACATCTAAATACCCAGAGAATAATATTATCTAAGCTGTCAACATCAGAACGTTAATTAAGTATTACCTATCGACGTTTTCCACCTACCCCAGGGCCCCAAAATGAAAAACCTTGGATTTAGCCCAACAATTAGTCAGCCATCTCACCTGTAACCCCACATAACTGGATCTTGCTCTCTTATGCATTCTTGTCACTTTTAATAATACTTACGCCTTATCTACCCAAGCACTATATATATGAAATCCGAAATTATACAACAGAACCCATGTATATTTGAGATCATGTCTGAGTTCATATGCTTTTCACATCCTGACCGCGAACAAGACTGTCAGCATCAAGGAGTAACTGATGCCATCAGCCGCGCGAATACCCGCGGGAACACCAGTCGAAGGCGAGACCGAACGCACGACCATGATGGGTGTATAAATCTCAAGACCTCTGATGTGCAAATGAAGAGTACTGCTACGGTTGAGATTGGCAATATTCCCTCCGCTCAAGATACTAGGGTGGATAGCGTGTGCGCCAATTCTTTGTCTCGAGTTTCCCCCAATCTCCTCGACCCGTTCGACACCCTTTGCGAGAGTCCTGAACGATTACGACTTCTTTTGAGACACCGTAGGTCCTAAGATCCTAAAAAGCCTCGCGCTAAGCTCACCTGCTAATCTATGTCCCATAGCATTAGCCAAGGCTGCCGGGGAACCTCTGTTTCGAATCGATCAACAGACGCATTGTATTTTGCTTCAAGGCCTAGGCAATAAGGATGGCTTGGTGCCATTATTGAGCCACAAGTCTTTATTCCATGCTCTATCCCTTCTTCTAGCTTTAGTAGCCAATAACTATCAGCCTAACTACGAAACCATGCACCACCGCAGTCAGGTCCTTCAGTCTCTCAATCAAGACTTGTCATACTTTGGCGGTGACTCGACAATACTACATACCATAACGGCCATTCTCATGTTGATTAGCTATGAGTACCGAGTTCGCGATACATATCCAGGTCATGCCTGCGCTGCTACACATATCCATGGCCTCCAAACTATAATCACCCAACATAGCATCTTGATCAGTGAGCATAGCATCGTGCATGTTACTCGGGTCCAGCGAGCTCTGGTCTGGCAGGACATACTCTGCTCCCTGGCAACTGGTGCCCCCCGACTCTTGCAATTTGAGAACCACGGGATATTCACTCGCTTGCGGGTGGATAAGACATACCGTAGCTACTTTGCGTTGCCGCAAGGATTTATACCGCACACCCATGGGTGGCCTGCAGAAGCATCTGTTGTTTTCGAGGATCTCAACGCACTATGCTGTATAGTGGACAGAACGCACCGAGGAACCTCAGTTACCCCAATGCCGTTGATGGAGGACTTGGATGACGAGGGTTACCCATTATGCAATAGCCAAGCCAACTTGCAGATTCGGCTTGTGGACCTTCTCAGTGGAACAAAAAGAGATGGCTCTCAGAGCGAAGAAGGCCTGATTTATAGAGCATGTCTCTTCGCATCTTATCTCTGTACATATCGACTTTCTGAAGGTATTTGGGGAGGATACTTTGCGCCTGAGAAGTGTGTAACGGAGATCCTTGAATGTATGACAGACTTCACAAGAAAGATGTCGCCGTGGAAGCTTGCGCCTGACATCACATTCTGGTTGCTGTATATGGCTGGTGGTCTCACAAAGAACGATTTCTACAAGGAACAAGCGCCAGGCTTGGTGGAACGATATCGGTGCTTCTACTCGACTGGCTACGACCTGGACTGGGAGGTAGTGGAAATGAGGCTGAAAAAGTTTCTCTGGTGTGAACATGTAATGAAGCAAAAGATGTATAGGTTCTGGCAAGAATACCAGATTGGTCGCCGCTAAGTCTAGGTATCGATGGCACACATTTGTATATATAGAATAACAAGACTATATGTTCTCAATGTTGTTATGCTCAGCAATAAGGTAGATCGGGGTTAGAGCAAGAACCAGGAATAAAGCCTTGCTTAGTTGTTCCAATATCAGCCTCATAGATCATCGCATCGGGAGCTAGAATGCGATCACTGATGTGCACAATACCCTGTAATGATTAGTCTCCAATGGTCATCAGCCTATTCTTCTCCCCCGGGCACTTACATTCGTTACAGGGATGTCGGCTTCGACAAGGGTCGCCACATTGTTGAGCACAAGATCTCCACCTTTGATCTGAGCCGATGCATATAGATAAGACCCCAGTTGAATTCGAGTCTTTTCCGTAGTAAAGTTGCTTGTGTATAGACGCGAGTTAGGAATGTAGTGATGTTGGAGCATCTGTCCAGACCACCAGTGTCCCTTAGGTGTACTAGCAAATGTCTTATAGTATTCACCAGTATTATTGAAGGCTTCATTGGACGGTGCGATGAATGTGTATAGCCAGTCAGCGCTTGCACTGAATGCTTGGGCGAAACCTTTACCCAGTCAGCTTTGAAATTATCCGTGGATTGAGTATTTCAAGTCACTTACCTGGAGTCTGCTCAACAAGTTTGGAAAGCTCTGATAAATCGTCGCGGGACTTGATCAAGTCAAGCAATGTAGTTTCTCCCGACTTGGTTGGAGGTTGGTAGATATCCTCTGGGATCGGAGCATATGATAGTGCTTGTCTATCGAAGACTTTCGCACTGCATGATGCAATGGCAGCGCATAAGACTATCGATAGTTGAAGCTTCATGTTGATAGCCAGAGGTCCGTTACTGTGAGACAGAGGCGCTTCAGATGGATCTTGACGGGTCAGAGAGTTTCTAGAGAAGTAGATATAACTTTAATGATATAAAGAGCTGCCTGGATGATATCAGCCTCTTTCCCTAGACATCGAAGATAGATTGTCACGATGCCTCATATCAGTCAAGGATCAAATAACAGCCGGGAAGCATGTCAAACGCCCGAAAGATGGCCCGATACTCGCCACTAAGTTCATTTATGGTATTGGAATTGCGGGGTGACTCCGGGGGTTGGGGCGCAAATGCGGAGTAAGGGGCATGGGGTTATTGGTCCGGTAGTTCGTCCGAATAGCCGTTCAACAAGCCATGTTCCTGCAATTGAACATCGTGTATAGACCAGCGTAGGAGAAATAGCGGAGTTATTGCATCGAATCAATCTGTCCATGAATACTTGAGGCTAGAACAAGATTACGGTTCAGAAAATTCCACGTTGCATCGATTTTCCTCGACACTTCAAATTTACTCATCACAATGAGACCTATTCTCTTCGTTTCGTTATTGGCAAGGGTGACCTTAGCGAGCAAGCCTTTGGCTCAAAAGCCACAAATGGGTGAGTGCTGTTGAAATCATGTCCCTACAAGTCCTGTGCTGACTTGACAAAGGCTGGAACTCATGGAATAGCTTCAAACTCAATGTGAGCGACGAGCTGGTCAAGTCAACCGCTAACGCCCTGGTCGATACTGGTCTTGCCAAGCTTGGCTATGACCACGTGTTAATAGACGACGGATGGCAAGACAGTGATCGTGATTCGGACGGCAAGCTTGCGGCAAATCACACCAGGTTTCCCGGCGGTATCTCTGCCACAGCCTCCTACGTTCATGGCAAAGGCCTCAAAGTCGGGATCTATAGTGATGCTGGTATCTTTACGTGCGGAAAGTATCCTGGTAGCTATGGCTATGAGGAGATTGACGCACAAACCTTTGCTGATTGGGGCGTCGACTACCTCAAGTACGATAACTGTGGAGGCTTCCAGAGCAACACTCTCTCCGTACAAGAACGGTTTCTCAAGATGTCGTACGCGCTGGCCGCCTCTAGTCGTCAGATCTTTTATTCGCTTTGCGAATGGGGTAACCAGTTTCCCTGGCTCTGGGCCGACCAGATAGGCGAGTCGTACCGAATGTCGGGCGACATTTACTCGTCTTTCGCTAAAGACAGAGCTAGCATATGCAAGACGGCTTATTGCATGAACCAAGGCTATGCCGGGGTTAGTGTGCTGACGATGATACGCAAGATGCGAGAAATCAGTCCATTCTCGAAACCAGGCTCCTGGGGTAAGTGTATCCATCAGTCAAGATATTGCTTACAAGGACTTGTACTAACTTCTGATGTAGCCGACATGGATATGTTGGAGATTGGGACCTGGACCATGACAGAGCTGGAAGAGCAAACCCACTTCTCCTTCTGGGCTGCCCTGAAGTCTCCCCTCATAATCGGCGCTGATCTCAAGAACATCAGTGACACCTCTCTCGCCATTTACAAGAACAAGGAGATCATTGCCCTGAACCAGGATGATGCGGGCAAGCCTGCCGTGTATCTGCCAAAGCTATCTGAGGAAGGCAGTTATCAGGTTTGGGCAGGACAACTAAGTTCTGGGAAGAGCCGGCATGTGATCTTGGTACAGAATTATGATAGCAACGATGTTGACGTTGAGATCTCGTTGGCAGACATCCCTGGTCTTTCTGTTAAGCAGCAGTTGAAGATTAGGGACGTCTGGGCAGGAAAAGCAATTACTGCGTCTGGAGGCAAGTTTAGCTTGAAGGGCATCAAGCCAACGCAAACAAAGGTCCTGGTCATTTCTAGATAGCGAGACGCTACATAGCAGTATCCAGACTAGGTTGAGTGATCAAACTGGAATCTTTTCTTAAGCAATTGTGTGAGGCGCGTGTTATGAGCATCAGCTGTCAGGTCTATCAACTGAGAATAAGACGATTGTGAAGTCAGTTCAGGCAGAGTACTTTTAGGGCAACCTTCAAAGATATCATTCCTTCTATATGGCTTCCTCCTATCTGCCTCCAGGATATAGTTAATAATGCTGCACTGATAGGCTCTTTTACAGCTTTCATTTGGACTTGCAGTAGAAAGTCAGAAGCGTCGCGCAGTACTTAACAACATGGTCTTTGTAGTAGCAGCCTGGGGTACACCGCCCATCGAGTCGGAATTGTAGCCATAAACGCTAAAAGGTCACATTCACGCGATCGCAGAAGATAACACTACACAGTCTCAAACTTCTCATGTTGTTGACACAATTTATTCACCAGGACTATTCTGAGATGAAGCTACTTCTTTGATGTAGCCCAAAGAAGGTCTCCAAAGCCAGGCATATCACCTCCAGTCACCACCTCCCCACCTGCAGCATCGTACGCTTCCTTGGCCTTGGTAGTCCACTGATTATTCAATCCCTTGGCCTCCGACATATAGTAGAGGAGATCCCACACAGCCGGTGCTTTCTTAACAACTCCTGAAACCTCTTGAACAATGCCTCTATTGAACTCGGAGATGTTTTGCCAGGGACCATTGACCAAAACTGATTCGCATCGGCGCCATTTCGGATCATATGGTACGGTTTCGTTGAGGTTGTACTTGGCTGCGTACTCTGCTCCTTTGAGAAGAAGGTTGTTCCCATACCCAAATAGGTCATAACCTTGACTCTTGGAAGTTCTCGTAGCGAGTGCAAGCCAGCCAAGACCAGACATGACATGGCTCTGGTCTCGGCCAGACTCAGAGTTCTGGCCTGTCTTGGAATTAATGGTTGCGTCGATACCAGCGCACCAATCGTTCTTCCAAGACCAGATGGCAAAGTTGTATGCTGACACATCCTCGAGATATACTGCATAGTCCATCAAAGCTTTGATAGAGGCGATGCCGTAATTAGCCTGGCCAATGATCAAGCTCTGTCGAAGAAACAGCCAGTAGAGCTGGATACTGAACCCTTGGCCTCCCTGCCACTTTGCTCCTACCTCGGTCCAACCGCCTTCCCATCGCATGATCTCTGCAGCGTTCGCAAACAGGGTCCCTTCAATGCCGATGAGAAGTGAGCGGTCGGTCCCAATGATGTTGGTCAGGTTTGTACCCCAAGCATCTAAAATGGTTGTGGAGCGATCCCAATGAGCTTGATCTTTGGTGATATACCCTGTGGTATGGTAATTAGCGATAAACCCTTATATGGATCCATATAGAATGGAGGACTCTTACACATAATAGCATTATGGTAAGCCGCGCGGGCATCATTCGCAAACGAGGTGTAGTTGCTGATGGATCCACGGGAAATCACAGCATATGGGCCGTTCATCTTGTAGGAGGACTGAGAAAAGCTACTGTTGGCGAACTGTTGGTAGCCTGATTTCCATGGATCGAGTCCTTTACGAACGCCATTTCTCATGACTTCAAGATCCTCATGAGAATGCCAAAGACCCGGATGGTTAAAGTCTGATGGCTTCTGCTTCATGCCCTCAGTCCAAGGAACATAGGGGATCGCAGCTGCAAAACGGGTCAATGATACTCAATGATGTCGACATTCTGCTTTGTGCAAGTATTTACCATTGATGCTCGGGACATCCTGCACGAGACCAGCCACCCCCGATACAAGGAAGAGTGAGAACTGAGCTTTTGTTAGCCAAGTGATGAACGTGACACCGGGATGGACCATACAGTAAGCAGTCTCATGTTGAGTAGTTTTCGTTGATGTTGATGGTTGCGAAAATGGCTTGGTTATGGTTATGCTCCACCAGCGATTGAATGTAAACGAATACACTCTTGCTACTGCAGAGATCGACAGTAGTACCAATATGC
The DNA here is from genome assembly GCA_013364945.1 of Fusarium tupiense. Taxonomy (NCBI): domain Eukaryota; kingdom Fungi; phylum Ascomycota; class Sordariomycetes; order Hypocreales; family Nectriaceae; genus Fusarium; species Fusarium tupiense. The sequence goes on from JABEEO010000247.1 coordinate 145,526, forward strand.
AAGGCGTGATTGAAAGCAATGCATAGTGACGCTATTGGTGTCTTATGATGGCTGGTCAGTAGGCTTAGTGGCACGTCGCGGAGGATCTCTCGGGCCAGCTCCGATACTTCATTTCAAGTTCATTAATACCCTGGCAAACTTTCGGCGTAAGTGCTCCAGATCAGCAAGTCCATCCGGGAAATTAATCGCGCATGCATTTGCGGGGAAAGTCTGGGGAATCTGGGGAATGATCGTCAGGCCAGAGACTGGAGGATAATCTCTTGAACCTGTTCAAGTTGTAACTGCAATCCTAGCGTGAAGGCCACATGACATATATTCGGATGATTGATCGGTCACCATCCGGGCTAGTTCAATCAAGGGAATTTGGCTTGCCTGCGGTATTCCTCACATTTCACCCTGTTCCCCGACTTGAGGCCTCAGGCTCCCGGCTATTTCGATGCAACGTAGAGATCCTAAATAGGTAGAGCATGGCGCGGGGACTGGACGACTGCAACAGTTTCTCCATCCACTCAAGCCATGTCAGCTAAGTCTTTCCCAGGGTGTGGAGTCAATCTACCGGAAACGGCATCTCTGTATTATTCAGTGTGGCTACAACCTGACCAGCTTCTCTCATAAATCGTATGCGAAACTGTCGCAGACAAGCCAATGGATCCTGTTGCCTACATATTATTGTTGCCCAAGAGGCTGGTACTCAGTCGATGAAGCAGTTCGTGGGACACGTTGGAGCCTAGTAATATTTGACTCGGTTATAGTGAACTAGAAGGTCAACCTTGTCAAATAAGACGACCCTGAGCAACGATCGCTGGGATGTGCGACGGGGAAATACCACGCTGTGAGGTTTATGACGATCACTTCAGTTATGGGATGTCTATCGGGAAAGGTTATGGGCGCGCTCTTGACACATCATTTCCCCCTCTTTCCGCTCATGCTACGTGTCCATCATCATTCCAATCGTGTCGTTTCCATTGTATCCATTGTAGTATATCTTTTTCTCGAACTCGTAGCTGAGCGACTATAAGAGTGTCTTATCCCGAAGCCCGAGTTCAATGTGGTGCTATAAGCTATTGGTTACAGATCTCGACAGCAAGTAACACAGTCCACTCACAACTCCAAGGTGTTCAAAGCCAATATCATAGCCATCTTCACTATACTCAACATGGCAGCCAAGGCAATCATTTGCATTCTTACTCTGGCCGTCTCTGTCACTGGGTTCGTCCATCCTGGCCTCTTACACACGTCTAAGGACTTGGAAAGAGCCAAGTGTCACGTACTCAAGGGCGATGAGCCATGGATGACAGACTGGCAACTCTTGCTCAACAACAGTCGTGCATCGCCAACTTACGAGCCAGATCCTCAACCCACTATCTACCGCGGCTCAGACGGTACTCACGCGGAGAATTATGGCCGCCTCTATAACGACGCTCATGCGGCATATCAGCTTGCTATCCGATGGCATATCCAGGGGGGCGATCAATACGCTGACGCGGCTGTTGCTATCCTGAATGCCTGGTCATCTACCATGGTGGCTATTGGTGGCAGTAGTGACCGCTTCCTCGCTGCTGGTATCTATGGCTATCAGCTTGCTAATGCAGCAGAGCTTATGCGTTCATACAGCGGCTGGAGTGCCTCCGATCAAGACCAGATGAAGACGTTTCTCCAGGACGTCTTTTATTCGGAGAGCTACAGATTCTTGACCACCCATAACGGACAAGACGAGTATCATTATGTTAGTTGCCTTTCCACAAAAATTAACGATAACATAGATCACGCTAACTACGGGCGTGCAGTATGCAAACTGGGACTTCTGCAATATCGCTAATATCATGGCAATCGGCGTATTTACTGACAACCAAACGATGTACACCTACGGTAAAAACTATTTCCTCAACGGAGACGGACGCGGAGCGATCAACAACTTCATCTACAAGAACTATACCGAGTCTGGTAGTGGTAAAATTCTGTCACAGGGCCAAGAGGCTGGGAGAGACCAGGGCCACGCGACTCTGGACATTTCTCTACTCGGGGTCATCATGCAACAGGGCTACAACCAAGGAGATGACCTGTTTGCCACATTGGGGGAAGCTGGGCTTCATGCGTGAGTAAGCCCATGTGAACCGTATGACCGGTAACTTATATGAATCAAGCTCCGAGTATGTCTCAAAGTACAACGTTGGGTACGACGTGCCGTATACCCTGTACGAGAGTTACCAAGGCAATCAGACTGTCATATCAGCGAATAGCAGATACACCCATCGCCCAGGCTTTGAGCTTGTCTATGCACACTACAACGACATCAAACACGCCAACGCTTCCTGGACCAAGATGTATCGTGACCAAACCAATGGGAATTCTACCGCTGGAGTTGAAGGCGGGGGCGGTAACTATGGCCCTAATAGTGGAGGCTTTGACGTTCTTGGATATGGCACACTTCTCTATCGACTATGGGCTTGAGGTTTTGCTCTAGCACTTCGACATTATGAGACTGAAGGGTGAAGAGACGAATTAGCTGTTTCAGGATAGTATGAAAGGAATTGAGTGTCAAATTGCGCTTGGCAACCATAAGCTCTCAGCCACAAGTCTTAACCACAAATGACATGCCTGAATGATTGCTTGACATAAAGATCTAGCTACATTATGAGGGAAATTGACGATAAAGGGTTGGTTGACTTTATATGAAACACGTATAAACTGAGCATCTCCAGTGGACAGTCAGTAGCTCAGCAAATCGGACTGGGCATGATGAGAATTGATGAGGTAGAGCTTCGCCCTTTTGGGTGTCGCCCGGATAGACTCAGCTAAAACAACGGCATAGAGTACAGAGTCAGGGCGGCCCAAGTCTTTTATAATCTCAACGCACTCCCCAGGTGCTCAACAACATGCTAAAGAGGTCCTCGTGAACTTGGCGCTTTTGAGAACTATCGTAGTGAACGTATAATCGGTGGATAACGGCGTATTCTCCACCAGATAATACTATATAACAACATTTATAGAATGGAGAAGGTCCCGACTCGTTCTGCCCCTGAGACCACTACTATATCTCTTCCCGGTAGCTTCCCCACCAATCCCTCAGAAGTCGTACCTGAAATCGGGATTCTCCTTGTCTGTCAAATCTGCAAAGGCATTCAGATGCCCCAACTGGTCACCATTCTTCTTGTTACCGTTATCAGCCGCATGAGACGCTTCCAGAGCCGCCTTTCTCTTGTTGGCATTACGACGCACCAACAAGAGCCGGAGGATGACAAGGAATATGTTGAAGAGAACGTAGAGACAGAAATGCGCTGTAAAACCCTTCTCGTAACGTGGTGAGTCGGACTTTTGGAAGATCTTGACAACATCAGTAAATATCTTAAGAACGCTTGCAGGTGTTGACATACCTGTGGGGCGGTCATGTTACCAGCAGCCCAAGCCACAAAGGTGATGGCCAGCGTGGTAGACTTCTTTGTCTGGCCGGCGATGTTGCGAGAGATGAGGGAAAAGATCAGATTTCCCTCTGCGAGATAGAACTGCGTGCAGTAAAAGGCGATGAGGAGGCCGACGCGGTTCGAAGATGTTGGAGGGATGATGTAGATGATAGCAGTTCCAATGATGGGAGGGCTGATGTATGTGTTAGCACTCATTTCCTTTGATCAGAGTCTTCTGGGTAGCTTACATTGTCCATGCGTGCATCACCCATGCAGTTTGCCCTGTGGCTGTTGCGAGTGTGGCGCTCCCGACCATGACAAAGATTGTCACGGCACCCTGGGCGATGTTAAGAAGCTGAGTCTGGAGATAGGTGAATCCGAAGGAGGATATGATAAGATTGGAGAAGACACCCAGACCGCCGATGATCAGAGTCGAGGTGAGTTGGAGCATAACATAGCACCAGACGATGGGATCGGTGGCTGCTTCAATGGCCTGATACCTTTTGTAAGACTTGTTCTGGATGCCGGTCTCGTTGGCACGAACTCGCTCAACCATGAGTCTCTTCTGGTCTTCATTGAAGCACTTTGCTTTCATGGGAGAATCAGGCAGCCACCAGCCAATAAATAAGCCCCATACACAGGTAAGTAGTCCAAGAACGAGGAACAGTAGTTGCCAAGGAAAGATGACTCCATCTTTGTAGTGAGACACTCCCCATGCAATGATGCCACCAACCTAGACGTGCTTAGGTCAGACCATGATACCTTGATGTTATCGTTATAGGGGCCTTTCATACCATGAGCTGAACTCCAGTCATACAGTACCAGAGGGACGTCAAGATGCTTTGCTCTCGCTTCGTGTACCACATACTCGTCCTATCACACATCAGAGGAGGCGAAAAAGGTACCGGATACCTATGACTTACATGATGATGAAGGCCGGCTGAACGCATGACTCAAACACACCCAAAAGGAAACGAACTACCATGAGGCTAGCAAAGTTCTTAGCAGCCGCAGAACAGGCAATCACAACGCCCCAGCAGAAGACATTGGTCGCCAAGTACTTGGCAACCGGCAGCTTTTGGAGCAAGAAATTGGTGGGATATTCGCCGACGAGAACTCCCATATAGAGAATCGTTCCTAGCCATCTGAACGGCCAAGTGGTCAGTACGTTAAATGAACCATGTCGTGTCGTCGTCCCCATTGTCAAAAAAGAACGGACGGCTTGACTTACGAGAACTGCTGCCCGTGCAGATTGGCGTCTTCCTGGATGCCCATCACAGACGAAAAGCCAAGCGTACCCTTATCCAGGGACTGACAAAAGTATGTTCCGAGCATACAGGCCAGGATGCGCCTGTTGACAGTCCAGAATAGCTCCTTGTTCGTCTTGTTGTCAATCTCGACCGGGGCATCTTGGGCGTAATTAGCAGTCTAGAATTAGGGGGTTAGTACATCGGCTACGTAAGCATTGGGGACGTTCTACAGTACCTCGAGATCTGCGGCTGCGGCCTTTTGATCGTAGTGAACCGTTGTCTCAGCAGGAGTGATGGAATCACTATGCTGTACTTCGAGTGCTTTAACCATGGCGGGCCTTGGACTTCGATAAATGATAAGATATGGCGAGAATCGGTTCAATTGATCTGTGGTGACTCTGAACACGCAGTGCTGAGCGATAGTGATCGACGAAGGCAGGGAGACTTCATATAACTACGAATTGGGGCTGCTGCAGCCCCGAAACAGTTACAGTACACCACAAGTGACAAACAAGGGAGTCACGGCGGGGAAGCTTAAAGGCGGAGGACGGGGGATCTATCGGACCTGCGCCCGATACCCCCACAAGCGATACCGTCTTATGGCCCGTCAGTGGTTTTCTAACTTAATTAGCGAACACGCCACTGAAACCGCAATTACCCCGCCCCCATTCAGAGCAGCTTTGATAGTGATGTTTTGAGGCCAATTCTAAGAGCTATTTCCGCCGTGACGATTTGTACTCTATTAGATGATTCTCTGGAAAGGTTTGAAACAACAACTTAGGCAATTCAATTGACTATCTAACCATAGCTTTATGCCTTTAGCTACTTTTCTATTTTTGAAATGCTGCAGTGAGCTTTATACCATCCTCTTGGACGTTTCCTACAGTAGATGTGAAGCCGTTAGTTTTAACATCCTCACTCATATGTACTGTGGCGTCAACTTCTGTGGCCTTATATCCAGCTGCGACTCTCAGGATGTGTTCAATGTCTTCTTCGTATCCTTCTTCCGATGCTCTCCAAGAAACAAAGTCATCAGGGCGTATAAGCACAGCATCTCTGCCCCAAATCTTTCGCGCTGTAGTTTCTTTTGGGAGATGAACAGGCTTCAGCTGAATACCGATACGCTTTGCAGTCTCCGTAAACCGGGCAGCCCATTTACCATCCTGGGAGAAGTCAACCAAAGTGAAGCCTTGCCCGAAATGATCGAAGATGCTGGTTTTTCCATCACTGAGAAAGAGATGCGGAGCACGCGCACCAGGCCACGTCGAAGGGATATAGTTGCGATGGCTCCATAGAGGCTCTTTGCTGGCGTCTCCTGACCTCAAAATAATGGGTGAGTTTCTGTATCGGTACCCCATCTCAATTCCGTGGTCTTGGTTTTCGCCTGCATGCTCTTGAACATGACGATGAATTCTTTCTTTGAGCTCCTTAGCCGGTGTTGATTGTGAAAGGATCAACTCTGGGCCAGCTTCTGTGACCCAGCCGACATAGTCCTGATGGACCTTGAAGTGTACTCCAGAGCGTTCAATGTTTTGAATGGCTATAGGCTTTCTCTCCATCTCGTATGACCGTAGTAGATGGCTTCCGCCGCCACCATTGATGACGGCAGCGAGTTTCCAACCTAGATCGAAACTATCTCCGACAGCAGTGTTCATGCCGTAGCCCCCGGTCGGAATATTCTGATGTGCCGAGTCGCCGGCTAGGAAGACCCGCAGTGACTTTGAGGCAAATTGATCAGCAACAGCGATACTTGGGCGCCAACAACTGGATACCAGTATCTCGTCCACTGTAATAGGGCAGGGATCCCCGGAACCCCCGAGTACTTGGGCGATGACCTTTTCGGGAGCTAGCGATTTCCAATCCGTGTCTAGAGAGATTGGGAGATGCACGGTCCAAGTATCAACTTCATCTTGAGATATGATGACGGCTCCGGTGGTGAAGAAGATATGCCAAAATTGACCTTGCCTGTGAAGCTTAGAGAGGTCTCGAGACTTGAAATGTACCAGGAACATAGCCACTGGCCTATTCGAGATATGTTAGATGGATCGTGGTCTCGGGGGGGTAAATACCGACGTTGGACCACCTATCATCTCAATCCCCAGACACCTTCGTACTTGACTACCTGCTCCATCACATCCCACGAGATAGTCACTCAAGATGGTATGCTTTGTCTCATCTTCTGTAGCGATGGCAATCGATTCAATACCACCTTGTGTCTCTTGAAAGGTTTCGAATCTGAGGCCGAAATGCATAGAAATCAAGGGCTCTTCCTCGATATGCTGCTTCAGCCAAGCCTCAAAGATACTCTGGCTGCATCGCTGATAAGGTTCTCTTGGCATAGAGCCGTCGTTTTGAGATTTTATGCGGTCTCTCCACTCATTTGGAGATGCAAGATCCTGCGTGGAAGTCAGTACATGTTAGGCTCTTACCATTGTCGGTTTTCTTGGGCATTATGACTCACCCATCTGCTCACTAACTCCCCGCCGTCATATAGGCCGGTACTAAACAAGACATCAAAAGAACAGTCTTGTCGCACTCCTATATAACAAATGTATCAAAAGTCGATTTGCCGCGAGTTTTGGTCTTACTTACCCTGTTCTCGAAAGCCATCAGCAATACGCAACCTTCGATAAAGCTCCATACTCCTGCAGTTAGTGACATCCATCTTAGGCCATTTTGTAGTTGAGGAATTGCGCTCAATAAGAATGCTTCGGACACCATTTCTCGCTAGTTGCACAGCGAGGAGCATGCCAGCCGGACCAGCTCCAGCGATCAAAACAGGCACTTTGTGCATTGTAGACTGCATCTGTAGAGTTAATCAGTCGTGACAATCTCTGTAAAGTATTGGATACAAAAGCCTACTCTTGTCGATTGGTATTACGATGTAATAGACTTTGTTTTAGAATCTGGTGTAATAGTTATTAATTATACATATGCTATTAGCTTCTAGTCAAGAGTTTATAACTTATAGAAATTCTATCTTAACCTTTCTGAATAGGGCAAATAGCTAGCCTGACTATGTTGTAAAGACTACGTCTATTTCCTACTGGGTAGTACTGCCTACTACTCCGTACATGCATCGGAATACCGTTGTTTGCCGTCTCCACTTAATGTTAAAAGCGACCACTTATGAGTGAGAAAGAGACACAGGTATAGAACATAGCAATTAAGATTGTGGGGTTGCATAATAAGCGATGTTGGAATTATATAAAAAAAACACCTATACTGTAAAAGATATAAATAGATTATATCTATATCTAAAGATAAAGATAAAGGTAGATTAATACAAATTCCTAAGTAAATAATAAGTCTAGAGAAGTTTAAAAATATCAATCCTTTAAATAATTAAAAATTCTTACTAGGTTACAGTACTGACGTAATGTTATGGGGTAATATCGGGTAATGTTAGACCAGATTCCCGACTGCTTTAAGTTTTAGTAGCTTTACCCCGCAATTACTTGTTAGAGTGAAGATCCCCCTAATAGTTACTCCGTACTCCGTAGACACTCGTGATACATCAATTTCGCAGACCGTCATCAAGCCAGTTGTTATCAAGACCGCACCAAGCACGACCGCAGAACTGCCTATGCCGCGCATAATCATCGCATTGGGAGTTCAGTAAAGCTGGCACCACTTCAGGTTGCTTATTGTTTACGGTGCTCTTCCGCTTACTGGGCCGGAATTGATTCAATTCGGCAACCCGCCTCACGTCAAGACAATGAATGCTGAGCCGGACAATCCGGAAGCAGTATTTACACGACAAGATCCAGCACAAAATGATTGGATGCAGCAATTCATCCCATTTACAGGCCACAGAGCTTGTCTCGAATGCCGTCGGTACGTGGTAGCACCATTTTGGAACCCATGTTTCTGACTGATAAATGATTCTGTGGCTAATACGGTTGTTTTCGCGGGTACAGAAAAAAGACAAAATGTACCAGAGAACCCTTAACAATAATCCGATTGATAGATACTTACTGATCAAATAGGCGATATGCGTCTGCCAACGTGCGGACTTTGCCAGAGGACTGGGGGTTGTTGCACCTTTCCAACGAAGAGGAAGTCTCCTACGTTCAAGAAACCAAATAATCGAAAGAGGCGAAGTATGGACTCGCAGAAGCTGGGTAGGCAATCTTCAACAATACTTTTAGTGGCCGCTTTCAACTAAAAACTTCCGCAGAGCGCCTTGTTGATCTACTCGAATCCAGACTGAATTCCGAGAATGGAGCATCCCAAGACGTGTCTCCTCAGTCTTCCGATAGGCCAGCCTCAGATATGGATCTCATGAATACGCCAACAAACTCTCATCCAGCGTATACACCAAGCTCAGAAGGGAGGAATCGGGAACCAGTCGGCTTCGCCAATAAATCACCTTCAGGAACTCCTGACTACAATGCTGAAATTGGCCAGACGCCAATGAGCTGTCATGAGCCCTTTGAGCATGCACCAAGTTGGCTTTGTATCCCGGAGCCACTAGCTATCGAGCTTATCCACCTTTTCTTTGAGAAGATTCAACCTTGGCTCCCATTGCTTCATAGACCCAAATTCTTCGCCTCCTACATACACAGCGACGCTTTAAGCTTTTGCGATCCCTGCAGCCTGGATAATCACGACAAGCTTTTAATTTATGGAATGCTTGCTCTTTCAGCACGTCACTCGACAAATGCCTATTTTGCCAACATCCCTGCACCTGAAAGAGGGAATGGGTTGTTGAAAGAGGCATGCAGTCTATATAGAAAGTCACGGGAAACTGAAGACCTTCCAAACATCAAGTACCTCCAAGGGTGTGTCCTCCTGACCAATAGTTTGGCGGTAGATGGCCCCTGTCATCGAGCCTGGATCCTCACTGGCGTCAGCGTGCGTATGGCCTACGACCTTGATCTGTGTAATATGGACGACGTCGAGGACACGTGCAGTGACCCCGAGGAATGGACCGCCATGGAGGAGCGGCGAAGACTATTCTGGGCTATATGGGAGATAGATACATTTCTATCGACCATTGCCAGACGCCCTCGTGCTATAGACCACCGAAGAATGGCAGTCCTGCTCCCTGTGAGCGATACGGCTTGGTTCGCTCAAGAACCCGTTGAATCATCACTTTTTGCAGCAAGGCCATCGGAGGTATGGAAATGCCTGATGAATTCCTCCAATCAAGATGAAAGAGCCTGGTTTCTTATAGCAAACTATATCATGGCTTTAACTTATGAGACAACAACCAGCACATTTGATCGGCAGGAAGATCGAGAGGAAATTATCAACGCCATTACTTGCTTCAGCCTGCTTGTAATGCAACGGCTTAGTATCGGAAGTCATCCTGGTCTATTCAGTCTCAATAATCCTGCATATCACTGGATACTTGGGATTCATTTGATGATCAATGCTTCACGGATATGCGTCTCCGCATTCAACAAGGATCCTCAACCAAACACTTCAGCGTATGCACAGGAGTTCTGTCGAATCATGCACCATTGGCATCCAGAAACGGTTGTCCTTGGTCATCCGTTTCTGGCATGTATTCTATTGTTGCCCCAGGCAAGCCTTAGCACTATGCCAATGGGTACTATCAATACTTTGAGCTCGAATCATGAAATGACCCTGCTGATGCTTGCTCAATTTGGATCTGTATGGAAGCTGGGCTCTTTATTGACTGGTAAGCGCAGCTTGTCACCTACATGCAAAGTTAAATGCTGACACTTCGATAGACGTAGCCAACCTGCTCAGCCATCCCGACACCCTATCCGAAGAAGAAACCGTGCTTGCAAAACGGTTTCTAGTGTTCTTTCCGAATCTGGCTCGACGACGAAGATCACTGCACCAAGGAACCTCACAGGCTTGTGGGAAAGCAATAGCCCGCAATTATGGCCTACCTCTGGAACAGCCCCCTGCGGCAATGGAGCTCCTGCACCAACTTCATGAAACAACTAGCGAACTTGTCAATACGCATGATTTTGGTCCAGCTACGTTAGAGGATATATCCAACTTTCAATTAGACGTCTTTGGGGATTGGAGTGTAGGACTCCCACTTGACGACGTATGCAACGATAATCAGAACTTTAACTATCTTCAACTGTAACACTATGGTTTGGTAACAATTTGTTCGGTTGCGATCTTGGGCTAGGAAGTTCAGGCACATGGGGTTGAAGGGTTAATCATTATTAACTTCAACCATTGCTTCAATCAGATTTCAAGAACAAGGCAATAAATATGTAATATATCAACTTTACTATCACCCGTCTCAACTACTATCCACCCCATATCTGCCTATCTACCCATCGTTAATCACAGCTTTGAAGATGCAGACTCAAACGGCGTGTTGTCAAACCTCTCATACTCGACCAAGCATTCTGGATTCGCGACAGAGCCGAAGTTCGCAACCTTGCGATGGCAAAGGATATCCCTGATAAGTGTTTCCATCTTCTTGCCATTAAGGGTGTATGGGATATCTTGAACTTCGAGGAATAACGCAGGAACGTGACGAGCACTTAAATCCTGTCTTATAGCATCACGAATCTTTTCCACAGTTTCCTTGAAAGTTGGAACCTTCATTTTCAAGAACATGACCACCTGTTCGTCGGCATCTTCAGGGCGACGTCGTCCCACTGTTATACAATCTTCGACATCGGTGAACTTGTCCACTACGCTGTAGAGCTCTGATGTTCCAAACCGGATACCTGTAAGACGGTCAGTATTGTAGCACTTCATGACATCGAGATCGTCATGCCTCCAGGGTTAAGAACTCCGTCGCTGCGCCCCAGAATGACGTAACCCCTAGTCTCTGGGTTCATCTTCACAAAGTCTCCATGACACCATACACCAGGAAAACGGTCGAAATAGGCCTTGAAATACTTTGAGTCGCCATTTTCGCCCCAGAATGTGGTTGGCATGCTGAAGAAGGGCGTTGAGATTATGAGCTCTCCGGACTCGCCGGTATCCTCAATATTCTTGCCATCTTGGTCCCAGATCTCGACTCTCATACCTAGTTGGGGGGCCGCGAGCTCCCCTTCATGAACAGCAGTGAGCATTGTACCGCCGATAACTAGCACTATGGTTAAAAAAGCCCGGTCTGAGAAAAATGCCACCGAGTACTTACTGCCACCGACAAGGTCTGTACCACCAGATCCGCTGAAGAGGGCGGTAGAGTTAGGAAAGGTATCGTAGAACCACCTAAAGATCTCAGGGGATAGAGGAGACCCGGCAGAGACGACAATCTGGAGACTGTCCAAGGGGGAGAACTGCTTATAACCTGACTGTTTCAATGCTGCGAGTAGCTTGGGACTCGTGCCCCAGTGAGTCACCCTGTATGTCGGGTTAGTGAAAGCTTGTCAGTTGACAGGCGCCTCGCACCAACTCACCCTTGATTCTCGATTAGCTGGATCTGATGAGCTGGGCTTGGGTACAGCGGGCTCCCGTCGTAGAGAACTATCCTGGCACCAACGCTAAGGCCTCCGATCAGATAATTCCACATCATCCAGCCAGTCTGTGTGCCCAAGTAAGTCGATGCTCGATCCCACAGTCATCCATGCTAGGCCTTCACTTACAGTCGTGTACTGATAAAAGACAGAGTCAGAGCTAAGGTTGCTTGCGAACATATATTCCTTCTTTTGTTGCAGGAGGGCGCCGCCCGCCGAGTGGCAGATGCCTAGACGAAACGTTAGAGCATGTTCTTTACGGTAAACTGCTGGATTGATTCGGGGATGGTACACTTTGGTATCCCCGTCGTGCCTGAGCTTGTCAGTGTCAGCATGTCGTGTCAGATATTGATGTACTTGTGAACATACGAGTAGAGAATATAAATTGGGTGATCAAAAGGTAACTGCTTGAATCGTAATGGTTGTGTTTCGACTTGGAGGAATTCATCCATGCGCATGCTATTTTCAGGCATCTTGAATCAGCTTTTCGTTTCCGACTTGAATGGCAGATCTGACTGACCATAGCCCATCGTTCCAAGAAGGACCACTGACCACGACAACCTTAGTAAGCTCTGGAACCTCTTGCTTCAGTTTAGTTGCCGCTGCCATCATCTTCTCCTTCATAACACGGCGCTTCCCCGTATAGACGACCTCGGTGTCCATGAAAAGAACCTTGGGTCTAACTTGGGCATATCTGTTAATGATACCTTCGGCTCCCATGTCGGGAGCAGTAGAGGGAAAAATGGCACCGATTGCCCCAGCCGCTAGGAGTAAGACTGCTGCTTCGAGTGAGTTGGTCAAGACGGCTGTGTAGGTGATGGTTAGCTTTAGGTCTTGGCCAGTCAGGATGCCTAACTAACCTGCAACGCGATCGCCGGTTGTGACACCAAGTGCCTGAAGAGCGCTGGCATACTGCGCAACTCGATTGCGAAGCTGTACCCAGCTCAAGTGACGCCATTTGACCCCTCCCTCAAGGCAAGCTGATATAGCAATTGCATCCGGATGCTGGGCTAGCCCCACTGACAGAAGGTTTTCTGTATAGTTGAGTCGAGAGCCAGGGAACCATTCTGGACGAGGCCACATGACGTCGATGCCATTTGCAACTCTTTCTGGCGGACGACTGTAAATTATTCCGCAAAAGACCCAGGCCTCCTTGCAAAAGTCTTGGACATTATCCACAGACCATTTATGCAGCTGTGCATAGGTCTTCAGCTCAAGTTTGTATGCTCGATTAACGTGTCTTCGAAAAGCGTCCAGTCGGGATGACTCAGGATTAGGGTGACGCCAAAGCGTGCCAGATCTGTAAGATGCTCCAACGGGTGAATCTTGCGTCATGATGATGATAATTGCGAGTAGTGAATCGGTGAGTACGTAGTTTAGATACGTTGTCAAGTCGAAACAGGCCTTGGCTATGTAGGATGACTGGTTCGTTGAGAAAGTTTATAAGTAGATGGATTGAGTCATGTAAGCTCTATTTCTGACAACTAAAGCTACTCAGCATGCTCAGGTAGAGGCTTCGCTTGCCGAGGATTGGTATCTAGTCCTAGTCCAGTCACGGAACTCCCGAAATGTCGCATTTTACCGTCTCCACTCTACAGCCGTTGCGAAAAGGTCATCTGGCTACACCAAGATATCTTCTCATCGATAGAGACACTGATGGGTTTCTGATTTCTGGCCTCTCCGTATGCTGGATTTGGACAACGCAGCTCAGCCTCCATCACGGTGGAAGACGGAACTCCGTAGCTTTTAGAGATTGATGCTAGAATCTTGGTTTGCCGTACACGTCTTGCCTAATTAGCTGTAGTCTGTAAGCCAGCCACACAATTTCGCACCGGGATTCGGGACTTTGGCTGAGAAAGACTCCACCCTTGTCGGTAAGACCGTGATTACAAGTTTCATTTCGCGGTCAATCTGCGGGATACAACCTGTAGTTTATTACCCCGCATCTTTAAAAAATGCTAACTTCGTTAGATTCAGCCACTAAGTTACCAAGAATGGTAAGCTGTTCAACAATTGGCTGTCTTCCAAACCACCGTAGCAATAAGGGATTGATGGGTTAAACATGACCTTTGGAGGTCTGGGATGTAGAGGGTGGCGTCGAAGAGAGTACAGCACGTTCTGATAGAGGATAAAACATCAACAAGGGCCATCATTTATGATTGCCATTCTCTAGAGTCACGCTTCACAACTTCCATTAAGAGCTTGACACACAAATCTTAAACGAGAATTGACTTGAGCCGACATCAACTTGCGATATTCAAAACATGCCTTCAACTACAGAAACCAGTCTGTTTTCCCCCATTATACTGAGCTTTCATGTCGGCACGGCTACTAACTAAGCTCACCAGGCCTTTTTGACGGGGCCAAGAACGATATAATTGCCATGCATGTTTCGAACACAGGCAACGAAAACTCCGAAACCACTGAAACTTTCGAATGGACAGAAGCCGAAGAAGCCGCTGTCCGTTTCAAGCTTGATCTTCGCCTTGTCCCACTGTCAATTGTTCTGTATCTTCTGTGTGTAAGTGTGTCATGCCTCACCAAGATCTACATCTACTAATACTCTTGACTTCTAAAAGTTCTTGGATCGATCTAGCGTTGGAAACGCCCGCATCCAGGGCATGGCTCTCGATCTTGACCTCGTCGGCTACAGATTCAACTGGGTTCTATCCATATTTTTTATAACGTACCTTCTTGTCGAAATACCCAGCAACATTCTTCTGAAGAAGATCGGCCCCAAATTCTATATCCCCTTTCTTGTTGCGGGTTTTGGACTCGTATCCATTTGCACAGCCTTTGTACGTTCGTTTGCACAGCTGCTTGTCCTCAGGGCATTACTTGGCATTTTCGAGGGCGGTACTATGCCTGGTATTGCCTTCCTGCTCAGCTGCTTTTACAAGAGACACGAACTCATGCTGCGGATGGGGCTCTTCGTTTCAGCAGTAGGGCTTGCTGGGGCCTTTGGGGGCCTGTTAGCCACAGTCTTGTCTCGAATTGAGCCTTGGGGCGTGTCTTCCATGAGAATCCACACCTGGAGAAACATCTTTTTCTTTGAGGGACTCCTCACAATTCTGATTGGCATTCTGGCTCCGATATTCATGCCAAGCTCTCCCGGAACAGCATCTTTCCTAAACCAAAGAGAACGACAAATCGCCATCCTCCGGTTATCGAGAGATCAGAACGAATCAAAACAAACAAAGGTCACCCCCAGAGATGTCAAACGAGCCTTGTCATCCATAATGAACATTACCTGTGGGTTGGGGTTCCTCTTGATCAACATTGTGGTTCAGGGACTTACAGTATTCATGCCAACCATCCTGAGAGACCTCAACTGGACCGCCACAAAAGCTCAACTGATGACAGTTCCCCCAAACACCCTTGCATTCTTGGTCACGATCTTCATCGCCTATGTCAGCGATAGAACCAGGAAGCGTGGGCCGTTCATCATCTTGCTGACGACAATCTCAACCATAGGCATGGTCATTCTACGCTGGGAGACAAAGGCGGCTGTCAAGTATGTTGGTGTCAATCTCGCCCTTTGTGGTGCTGGGGCTTCTGGTCCAGCCTACCTAAGCTGGGCTATTAACAATTCGGGGCCCTCTTCCGTGCGAGCTGTCACTAGTGCTTACATAGTTACCATCGGGACTCTGGGTGGGCTGATCGCAACGTGAGTCCCTTGAACGCAATTATTGTTATGTGCGCTGGAGCTAATTGAGCATTTAGATGGACTTATTTACCCCGAGATGGGCCAGACTTCCATACGGGTCATATCGTCAACGCCTGTGGACAGATTGCTGCAGTACTTGTAACGACTTTTGGAACCTTGTACTGCAGATGGGAGAATAAGGCTAGAGATGCAGGGCGTAGGGACCATAGGTTGGCAGGGCTCAATGAAGCTGAGCAAGCAGATCTTGGCCATGATCATCCAGACTTCAGACTACTAGCTTGAGCATAACTAGCGGGGGTGAATAAATGAAGTTGGTCTGATAGCATCCTGAGAAACAGTGATCGACTGAAGTTCTTACCACGGCTGTGTAATTTCTGGAACGTAGATTCGGTGAACCTAAGTTCTAACAGAAAATTCGTCTCACAGCCGGAAATTACCCAGATTCATCCTTGTCTGATCATCCCTACGTACGAGGCTTGTCTGGCCATGTGACTGATCTACTCCTCGTGCGCTTTCAAATTGAGGCTCCTGAAAACGACAATACAATGTAATCAACATGTCCTAAGAGCAACGCAACATAGCAATACACCGTTAATGACACGATAGGGCATAGCTACTGCAGTCTAAGCAGGATTATTTACGCTGCATGTGTCAGAGAACATGCTTCTAAACTCTGTTGACAAGTTACACTCATTAAGAATCCCTAAACCTTCCATCGATGAGGTACTGTGTTCGTAAACCTCTGCGTCTAGAGCCGCTTTCATGGGTTCCTCGTCGGCTACACAGCCCCAGGCCATCATTATGGGGTACATCTCTTTCATAAGCATGAGATCAGCAGACTCCAGAATTGTTCCTGTTGCGGGGAGGGTCGTTCCAGGGCCATCGCCAGTGTGGTCATCTGGACTGAAAGACTCATGTAACGAGTAAGGATTTCCTGGATCATCTGCAAATATGTCTCGAGCCGGATATATGCCCATATCTGACTGTTCCCTGTGGTTCACAGGCCTCGATGCTGCCCATACAATAGCATCTTTTGCTAGTGTGGCGGGCTCATGTATTTCTTCCATTATACTGATGACTTCGAGGCATTGCATAAGCCCTTCTTCCGAATCTAGCTTTCTAGATTCCCCTTGGTCCCTGGCATTGTGTAGATTTATTACTGCTGCATGCACTACCCCTGCCAGGATGGAGGTTGGGAGAAACCTACAAAGTCCCTTCTCGACAACTTCACCCGCCAGGTTAGAAATCTGTCTTGCCGCGTCGAGCATACCTGTCTTTGCCTCCTGAGCTTCCGCATAGTCGTGATAATTCTCAGCAACGA
Organism: Fusarium tupiense; assembly: GCA_013364945.1. NCBI lineage: Eukaryota > Fungi > Ascomycota > Sordariomycetes > Hypocreales > Nectriaceae > Fusarium > Fusarium tupiense. The sequence continues at coordinate 162,574 of JABEEO010000247.1, forward strand.
CTAATGTCGATCTGTGGGTATACAGCATCAAGGTGCGAAAGGTAAAGTGCAGAATGGTGTAATGTAAATACATCGTAGAAGCAAACTCAGTACTGGCATAGTCTTTGTACTGGCAGACTTGTGGTAATGAAGCTTTCCATTCTGTCAACCGTTTCCTCAAGACTGAGAGTTTCTCGATGCTATTTGTCTCACAGCTGCTGGATTCAGTTGTTTGAGACTCGCAAGAGAGTAGTATTTTGTCCTCGTCAACCCGTGGAGATCGATAAGATTGAAGGAATGGATCCATGAGGCGGCAAAGACCCACATGATCAATGAACAATCTGCCCAATGTTGAACGTAAACCGTCGTCTGAAACGTAAGGACACATAGCTTGTAACAGAGCGTAGCCTCCTTTTGGCTCTGTGTAGGTTTTAAAATCGCTTGCTTCTGGCATCGAGACTAGGAAGTCGCCGGTTCGAATCTTTGGGGGACGTTTTAAAGTGAGAGATATAAGCTTGTCAGTGGCATAGCATGACCACCAGATCTTTCGGCGCAAGCTACACCGTTGAGAGGAAAAGATGGTTTTGTCTGGCTCTATATGGAGACCGGTTGCAAAGGCTTAAGACATAGCAAGATCGATCCAGTGCTAGGTATTTCAATGCTCTTTTAGAGACTTATACTATAGAGTTATAAGCAAGAGAGACTAAATAAGTATAAGCCGGGCTAACTTATAATTAAAATTATAAAGTACCTATAAATAAAAGTTTAAAGGTACTTAAAGTAATAAATACTTTAACTTACTTAAACTTAATTAAAAAAGTCTTTATATATATTTTTATAAATATTAAAGCCTAGTTTTTATAAATAATATATTAAAATATATATTAATTTAGTAAATATAATACTTCTTAATATTAACTAGGCTAACGTGGTTAATAAGCAAGCCGGTTAGACAAGTAAACCAGTTAAAAATCCCTTAACTTAT